>OZ023269.1:23849344-24032307 GCA_964006375.1 Tillus elongatus | reverse complement strand
GACTGGGCTATAAGAGTACTATCAGTTAATATTTCTCCATTGCTAGATCTTAACGATGATAATTTTACACGAGACCCCTGATGGTTGCTAGCTTGCCGAACAACATTCCATACTTTTCTTGGATTGTTACCTGCTTTTATAACTTTAGATTTGTAATAATTATTTTTAGTAGTTTTTATAATGGATGAAAGAGTGTTTTTATAAGTTATATATTCCTGATAAACATCTGTATTATTTTTATTTTTCAACCATTTTTTTCTAAGTTTATCTCTTTTGTTGAGTGAAGCCAACATATATATATATATATATATATATATATATATATATATATATATATATATATATATATATATATATATATATATATATATATATATATATATATATATATCACTCATAGAGAAACATTTGCTCTATCTTCTATGAACATACCAATAATCCACAGCATAGATTATGCTGTGCTAGATATCTGTTGTATATTATTTGATAAGGTACATAGATTTACATATAATCCAAGGCTACAACTGATGCCATAGAACATTGGGAATTTGTCAAACCCGTCCAATCCATGGGTTGGTAAAATGCACATTGGAAAGGCCATTAAACTAAAATATAGTGAGACAATATCATACAATTATTGCCCTAGTTAGTTTTGGTAAATCATTTTCTAAGAAATTTGTATGTAAACACTGATTAGATATCTTGGGAGGAAGTGAAAATCAATCCAAAAATGTGCAATAATATCCACCCAAACATTCACAGAAAATTACAGATTTTTAGAATTCTAGTGTCGATATTTGTAAAAATATAAGCTGGATTGGGTATTCTCAGTACAACGACAAAAACTCAACTTAAACTTTATTAATACTTCTAAACTTATATCATACAGTAACTGCTTCTACATCTACGAAGCCATTCTGTTCACTTCCATACTAACATAGACTGCAGTTGTCCACTCTATGGTCACACGATTTATCTTAACACCCCCTCACAATTTAGACTATTCTACACTTCTAAATAAGTTTCTTAATCTATATGAAATATGACACCAAACATTACAGATTGAGAGTAAACAAAACAAATGTTTAGATAACCGTACAGTAATCCTTTAAATTTACTTCTGAATTTACAAAATTTTTCCTTACATATACATTATCACTGCTAATGTAAGTAATGTTTATTACACCCTTCACCACTGAATCTTTAGGTAACTCTGCAGTTTATGCCAGCGAACGTTGGAGTTCACGCGCTGTTGCTACACCCTTCTCGTAGTAGAAGGAGAGGGCTGCCTGACCTGACCTACAATGTAGGCCAGGAAGATCAGTTTAGGCAGCCCTCTCCTTTTACTACAAGAAGGATGTGGCAACAGCGTGTGAACACCAACGACGAAATTAAAATTATAGTGCGCAACGACTCTGCCAGTTCACCGGCATCAACTGCAGAGTTACCAATCTTTAATATAATGTTCTTTAATTTCAATATGTTTTGCTCATTTAGTTTTCATATGACTTGCTCATCAATATCACACCTAAATTGTCCATAAATAGTGCACATTCACAATAAAACATTAAAGTCTGATAAAATACCTGCTAAGTACACACAGTTGATATGTATTCAACTGTAGACATAACCACACTTCCACAATAGAAAAACACACTTCCCCTTACTCTTTCTGTTATTTTTCTCTCCTGGCCAGTCTGCATCAGAGTAACCTTTCAATTCTTGCGTTCCTTTCTTGTAGATTAGTTTCATTTCTTGAGTTCCTTGCAAGTATCATAAGATCCTTTTGCCTGCTTTCCATGAGTTTTCAGTTGATTTATCCAAAACTTTGCTGAGATATGATACAGCATATATTATTTCTGGCATAGAAGTTGATTCCAAGTAGATAAGGCTGCATATCAACTGTCTAAATATACTATATTATACACTGACTATATACTCAAATCTCGAAACAGAGGTGACAGTGTCAATACTATTTATACAGACTTTAGCAAAGCATTTGATACGGTTAACCACGATATTCTAGTCAACAAACTGCAAAAATATGGTGTTAGTGGAATGGCACTCAGGTGGTCGGAGTCGTATCTGGTGGGTAGACGGCTGCAGGTGAGAGTTGGTGGTCATGTTTACAGGGGATATTTCCTCGGGAGTCTCGCAGGGTTCTCACTTGGGTCCCATATTAGCTGGTGTTGTCAATGAATACTGTGGGAGCATTGATTTTTTTGGAAATAATCTGGCCTCGTTCATGTCAGGCGTCAAGAGTGCGGTATTGCAGAACTGATAATTGTTTCATTATATAGTCTTGTTACTCACCACCCTTGTTGCTTGTATTCTTCTTCTTCTTTATGTATAAAGCCGATTGGCGTATAAGTTGGCAAATAAATGGGACATTGGTTACTTCTTCCCGAGATGATATTTGAAAGTCTGTTTCAATTGGAGTTGAACCACACCTACAATCTTGCATATTAAACTTCTTAAGAATTTTGACAATTAACTTTTGCTGATTAGTGTGTCTTCAGTTCTACTGAAGTTCATGTCCAGAAAATTTGACAACTCACCCACAACATTGGCTTCAAAATTTTCTCTTGGCATTTACTTTCTCAGTTTCTCCAGTCAATATAATAACATCAACATAAACAATTATCCAGACTTCATTACCAAGATATAAACAAAAATCATGATAAGATCTTTTGAATCTATTTTTGATAACAACTTCGTTAAACTAATGTTCCAACACTTGGGTGATTCTCTTAATCCACACAAAGCTTGGTTTAATTTTAGAATTTTATCTTTTTCTGTTGCTATTATCCGTTCTGAATATGTTATATAAACTTCTGATTCAACACTTCCATTCAAAAAAGCTGATGTTTATTCTAACTGCCTTATTACCCACAATTTTTGACATGCATGAGCTTAATATGAGATAATTGTTGACATTCTTAACTTCGCTCTCTTATTTCTGTCTTCTTTTATTCTGGATACCCATTTCGTGTCGATTATTTTCTTACCTGGGGGTAGTTCTGTTACTGTCCAAGTATTTAACTTTTGTAATGAACTTATCTCCTTACTTATCGCTTCTCTCTACACTTTGCACTTGGTTGCTTCACTAAAGCTTTTTGGATCACAATCACTATCACTACACAACAGACAGAAGGCTGGATATGTTTCATATTGTTCCAAGTAAGATGGTTTCTTAATTGGCCTTCTGGTTCTTGATATTACATCATCCTATTCATGTATTATCTCGATATTATTTTGGTCGCCTATTATTTCTTCTTTTTCCTTATCTTGCTCTTCTTGTGTTAATAATTTTTGTCTTTTTCATTGTGTTCACTTTCTAATATTCTTCTTTTTAAAGTTTTGTGCTTTTTCTTGCACAGTTGTTTCAGTATTGTTTACAATCATTTCATCAAAGATCACATCCTTACTTGATATTATTTCATTTTTACTAGGATCCCATATTGTATAGCCATTATTGCAATACCCTATCATTATCATTGGCTAACTTGCAGTCTAATTTACTATTTCTTTGTAATAAAATAAAATAAAATTGTTGTCCAGGCTCAACAACCAAATACCTTTAGTTTTGAAAGATAATTCTTGCCATACCACCTATAGCTGTAACTTTTCCTTGATTTGCAATTGGACACCTATTTAACTCATAAGCTGAACGACGGATTGCTTCACTCCATAAGTGTTTGGGTAAATTTGTTTCAGCAAATTTGACTCAGACTCTGTCCAATAGGGTTCAATTCATTCTCCCTGATTTGCCGTTCTACTAGGGTGTGTAAGACATTGTATATTGCAAGTGAATGCCTTTGGATTTACAACCATTCTTGAAATAATGCAACATAAATTCGCCACCATTATCTAATTGTACCTTCTTTACTTTTACACCATATTGTGTATTTATTTCTTGTTTATATGCTATTAAGTTTTCTTCTGCCTCTTATTTCTCAACAGATTGACCACAGTAAAATGTAAATAATTATCTATAATTATCTGAAAATATCTGTACCCTTCTGTTGTAGGAGGACTTATGGGTCCACAGACATCTGAATGAATTTATTCACCTATTGACTTTGTATTTTTTTCACACTTGGCAAATGATTTTCTTGTAGCTTTTCCCTCAATACATTTTGAACATTTTTTATTACTTTGAGTCAAACCTAATAATTTCATTCCTATATGATTGAGATGTCCTAGTCTTCTGTGCCATTTTTCTGAATTTTCCTGTTCAGATGCTTTAACTCCTTTCAATTCTTGTTGGATTGGTGCCACATCAAGAATATATAAATTATCAACTTCTTTGCCATATAAGTATTGCAAAGTTATTGCCTGTTATTTTAGCCATATTAGGACTCAACTGAACCGTATTCCCATTTTTCACTAACTTTGAAACTGACATCAAATTAAGTTTCATTGCTGGAACTAATAATGCATTGAATCTGACTGTTTTTCCTTGACATCTTACACCTAGAACACCTCTTCTTTGAATCATTGTTAGCTGTACAGATTTTTATACCAATTTGTATCCATTGCACATTAGCCATGTAGCATACCAAATCTCCTCTTACCAAATGTTCTGTCTCCCCTGAATCCTGGATGAAACTGTTTTCATTATTGCTTAGTAGTGTATTTAATGCTACAAAAGATAAACCTTGCTCATTTAATTGTTGCACAGAATAATGTTTGACTCCCTCACGATTGCCACAATAACTTGAACTATATTGATTGCCACAATAACTTGAACTATATTGATTGCCTCGAGCTAGTCTTCTTTGATTATGGGAATTATCTTTCATTTTATATTCTGATATTTTGCGTCCCTCTTTGTGACATCGCCAACAGATAATAGTAGTTTTGAATGATGTTTCATTATATTTTTTGCTTACATGCCTTGTGGCCATTTTTAACTCTTCATCCAACAATCTGGACTTTACAAATTCCAAAGTTAAATTATTTTCATTCATTGTTTCGATTGCTGTAATTACAGTATTATAGTTGTCATTCATTGTCAATAATAAGAGATACCATATTTTGTCTGTTTCTTTAATTTGGGAGTCTGTGCCCTCTAATTCTCTCACTATTGTGTCTAACTCTAAGAAATGGTCTTCATTCGAGTTATATCTCATTGACAATAATTTTTTTGCGTAAATGAAGCTTTGAAAATACACTTCTCTCAAATACATCTTGTAGTGTTTTGACTTTAAGCATGCCCCTCGCTGACTTTGAATCTTTTACTAGATCCAAGTGTTTGTCAGTAATACATTAAACTATTATTGACATTGATTTGGCAACTTTATGTTTAAAATCTTCCTTCCTTTCGTCCAAAATTTCACTAGTTTCCTTTTCAATAGTTTCATCTATCCGGTTTTCTTCCTGTATGCATTTTACACGAAATTTCATTCATTGGCAATAATTTATTGCCTAAATGAAGCTTCGAAAATACACTTCTTCTCTCAAATACATCTTGTAGTGTTTTGAGCATGCCTCTCGCTGACTTTGAATCTTTTACTAGATCCAAGTGTTTGTCAGTAATACATTAAACTATTATTGACCTTGATTTGGCAACTTTATGAAATCTTTCTTTCCTCCGGAATTTCACTCATTTCCTTTTCAATAGTTTCATCTATCCGCTTTTCTTCCAGTATGCATTTTACATGAAATTTCCAATTGTTGAAATGTTCCCAGACAATTGTGGAAAATTCACTAATGCAGATGATGTACTCATTTTCTTTATTTTTTACAAAATCAACTAAAATATACAGGAAACGACGACTGAGACCACAACCTTCTAGAATTCTGGTGTCAATATTTGTAAAAATATGAGCTGGATTAGATATTTTCAGTACAACCACGAAAAGACAAATTAAACTTTATTAATACTTCTGAACTAATATTGTACATTATAACGTAACTACTACTTTGTAAGACTAGATGCATTCTCGCAACAATTAGAACCGTAGACCGGTTTCGCTCTCATTAGAGCTCTTCAGTACGGCATACCAATTGTAGCAAAAATGCACCAAAAATAACACGGCTATCGTAAAGCCAGTCTTAAAACACTAAGTGAGTGGTGAACGTGTCGCCACCTAGTTCGGAACCAAGTACTATGCTGTCACGCCCGCTCCAAATAACACAGAGTGTTAAAAATAGAGACAGTATACAGCTAACTAACAATTTAAAAAATTGCTAGCCCTGGCCCATTTCTACCCCAATATAGGGACAAAGTATGTAAGACTAGATGCATTCTCGCAACAATTAGAACCGTATATATATATCTATATATATATATATATATATATATATATATATATATATATATATATATATATATATATATATATATATATATATATATATATATATATATATATATATATATATATATATATATATATATATATATATATATATATATATATATATATATAGATATATAAATTTATAAAAATTGAAACTGACCCCGGATATGGGTTCTGGGGGTCCTAGTTCGCGCTCATTTGAATTTTTTTTTGCAAAGTCTCACCATCGATACCTGTCTATTAGAGAATTTTTTAAAATAAAAATTCACTAAAATGTTGCCTTTTGGATAAATGTTGTTCGAAGGAACTCAATTAAAGATCTTAAACTCTTTCCCATACTGCATCAAAATCGAAAATATTGTCCATCTTGATATTTTTATAAAACGAATATAAGTGAAATTTTTCGCCTAGGAACAGATGGTGCGAGTGGATGGGCTGCAAAACACAGAAAATACAATATAAGCGTAGGTACACACTACAGTTCCCTGGGAAACCAATGGTTGGGTCTCCAGGCGCCAGCAGCTGAGTTTAAGCGCTTATCTGCTGACTATATCTATACATTTTAGTGGTGGGAAACTGATAAACTCACTTTTGAGTTTACGTAGTATTTGGTGACGTTTGTCTGTTATTCCGCTTTGACAAATTGGAAATATTTGAGTTCCAGCAAAAACTGTGCGGGATTGGTGAACGCAAAACTATTCGACTGTATTAGGTAGGTCGTCAGGTTTTTTTAAATGTGTTGTGGTGATTTGGGGTGTCAAAGCGTACTTATCAGTGCTAATCACAAGTTCCAATCTTCACTCAGAGATTTGATCAAATAATAAACTGTTTAATTTTTTTAACGAAAAATATCCGCGCCGTTTTGAAATGAGAGGGTATATAATCAAGCGAAAAATTATATATAAGAGTTTATGTTTGAGTTTCCTAAGCCAATCACAAAATAAATTCATATAACGATTTTTTAAACAACAAAAGCGACTTTTTTTAATTTTGAAAAAACAGACGGATCTTCTGGCAATTATTTCATCTAGTTGGTTTCCTTAACCATCTTATTTTACACTTTCAAGGATATAAGTAGTATAATCTGGTAGATATAATAATATAATAAACTCAAATAATTAACAAAATTCTACACAATTTTCATAGGTACTTTGTTCGTAACAAAAAATAGAATCACCCCCAAACAAAAACACAAAATAATAATTAACATATCTGGTGCAAAACTCCGTTATTATTTTATGTTTTTTTGGGTTATTCTGCTTTTTGTTTCAGTTTGCAACCACAGTGTCCAGCCTGGGTCTTTTATAATTTGTTGTAATTTTTTATCTATAGTTGCTTACATACTACGATTAATACGTAGACATCTATGATTTAAGCTAAACATATTTTGTTTATAAAGTTAAGTGATCAATAATACCTAGGTAGATCATCTGTCAAAGGAAGAAAAGTATTTTTTTCTCTGGGTGTAACAAGACTAAAATTATAAAATGGTAAGGAACTTATATTTGTTAGTTTATTGTCCAAAAGTTTCGTTTCACAATTAAGAAAATCCGTCAGAAAGACATATTACTCCTATGATGCTTAATTGTTTGTATAAATTATACTCTAATACGAGTAATTATCCTTATAATTATATGTTTATGATTCCATTACATATATGGATTATCATAAATATATATGGCTGCTTCAAACGTTACTTGTGAAATAGAACTACTAAAGTTTTCGTTCATAATAACTTAGTCTTTATGATTTAGAGGTTTAAATTTTGACACTTTCTGCACGTCCGAATTTTAGTGTTAGCTTATATTTTAGTATAGAATAAAAGAAATAAAGAACCACAAAAAGTTAACAGTGAGTAAAAATATGTGTGGTTAGCGTCTAGGGAAATTTTCAAAATTAGGGTATTTAGGTGATTGGCAGTTCTGAAGCTTTTATGTTGGTATTTGAATTCATACTAATCTGGGATTTGTTGATAAGTTGATAGCGCTTCGTGGTAGCCATTGTTGCACCCCTTTGATAATAGTGTTTTTGTTTCGTGTATAATGTGTGAATTTGGAAATGTGCATTTCATACGAAATGACTAAAGTATCAATTAAAATAGTCATTTGTCAGAAAAATGTGTTCATAGAATTTTTTATTTAATTATAGTGTCAGTTTTCATTAAAAAAAATACTGGTCATGATGTTTAATTTTTGGACGTTTAAGTTATATTACGTACACATGTAAATAAAATTAATACATTAGTCATGTACGGGGTGTTGGTGCCAGCAGAGTTAGATAAGGTTACAGCAGAGGAAATAGTGATGCTGAGACAATGTTTATGTTGGAGAAACTCTGATAGTAGTGTTGTATATTTGAGATGGGGGATTATGCATTGTATCAGGCAATACAATCATTTACCCCTTCAGAAAATGATCCCAGTGCTTTGGAATTTCAGAAGGACGATGTGTTCGAAATTTGTGTTCAGAGTCCGTTCAGCAAAAGTGAACTACAAAGACCAGGGTGGTTGTTTGCATACAACAGAAGGACGGGGGCTGAGGGATATGTTCCTGGTATGGCTTATGCAAAACCAAACCAGTTTGCTTCATTTAGTGTTAATTAATTGTTTGCTTTTAGTGGAATCTGTCAAGTTGCTAGGTTCAGAGGTTAACAACACAATTCATCATCCATCAGCCCTAGGTGTCGAAGCTTCCTCCACAATTCCTTACAAAAGTCGAAATGGTTAGTTATGAGCATTAAAAGCGAAACAGTATCCTTTTTATCAATAAAACATTTTTGTTTTAGATTCAGAATCCAAACGTACCACAATTCCTGTCCAACATAGACTGAACCCACAGTATTTTGTAACACCGATTTTTTGTATACACTGTAAGTTATTTTCATACTTTACCTCAATATTAGTTATAAGATCTACAGCACTTGTAAAGTTAATGTTGGTATTAGGCTTGTATTAATGGAAGGAAAACATTTACCGAATGATTTAAATGTGCACATTGTGAGGTGATATTAAGTGTATATTGTAAATAAAAAGCATGTAAATTAAAAAATTCTACCAATTAGAGCCCTAGCTGAAGTCGATGGAGTAGAAAAGTACGAAGAATTTAATATTGGCAGAAACTAAATTTTTGAGGTTAGGTAAATCAAATCAAAACAAGGTATGTTATTCTTCATATTTTTACATATTACAGTTATTTAAGGTTGAATTTAGATAATTAGAGGTACTTTCAATTTTCTTTTCCACTTTTAGAAGCATTTTCTCATATTTTATTAAGTACAGTGTAACTGATTGATTTTGAAGATGACACCCCATGTAATATTTAGAATCATCTAGTAAAACTTTAATAACTGGCCTGTTTTGTGCAGTATTTGAGCAAAACTTTGTATAAGTTGGAACGGTCGGCTTAACCGCAACTACATATTAACGTGATTATAATAGAATATGGCCTAAAAACAGTTGTACATACTTCAATAAAGTTAAACAATGTGGTTTATTTCGTTTTTAATAACCTTTCAATGATAAACGCAACTAAAACGTTTAGATTTACTACCAAAACGTATATTTTTGTACCTGAGGTTATGACTGTTGTTTCGTTGACATATTTCATGAAGATAGGCATTGTTGTCAGTTATTTCTATTTCGTTATTACTGGGTAGTATGTGTCTTCTTTTTTTTTAGGGAAATTTTATGTGGTAACTATGGCACAATGATTCGTAAAACTTAAAAACTTTTCTTCTTTATCAGTCTGTTGCTATATTATATTATTTCGCGAAGACAGCAACACAAAGGTGTCACAGCATTACTAACCATATTGCTGAAATGTATTGACAATTGACAGCTAATGCGTTAGGTAATGAATAAATATATTAACACTGTTAATTCACTGGTTTAGCTTTTATTTAGAAAAGGTGATGTGTTGTCAGGTCGGCAGGAATGTGTGTAAAAAGCATTTTAGATCTTTTATTTCGTTAAAATATATTGACAATTGACAGCTAATGTGTTAGGTAGGTAATTAATAAATATATTAACACTGTTAATTCACTCGTTTAGCTTTTATTTAGAAGAGGTGATGTGTTGTCAGGTCCAGAAGGACAGGTAGGCAGGATTGTGTGTAAAAAGCATTTTAGATCTTTTATTTCGTTAAAGCGGCAAAACACTCTTGGGATTAGATATTAAATGTGGCAACGCTGCTGAAAATTGACAGTTCGAAACGTGAAAATCGTGCATTTTTGAGAACTTAATTTCTGAATTAATCTGTTATTTGTGGTTTTTCCGTAATTTTTGTTTCAGATTATTACTCTACCTTTTTTTTTTTTTTTTTGTTCCCTCAGGGCTCGTCCGCGGCCTTGCCGCCCCGATAGCACCGCATTACTCTACCTTACGTAGGTGCTCTTTCTTGTGGTGTGCGCCGTTTTGCTGGATTTCGGTTGCAGTTAAGTCGACCGTCCCCGTATAAGTTACTTGATAGTGACTAGTTGTACATTTCAGCCTGTTTAGTAACACTTTTTTTATCTGTTTTATTAAGAACACTTGATAATATAAGGAATGTTCATCATGTATTATCCACTCAATACGTAATTGTCTTGCATTATAATTGTCTTTTTGATTTTCCATATTTACTCAACAGATGCTAGCAATTAGTATGTTAGCTATTGTTATTTACGAGCAACTTCTTTTAAAAGCTTATTTGTTGTATGTCTAAATCATATTCTTGATTATTTAACCACCATTTTTTTTCATCTATTTAATCCATAAGTCTTTGCCCTTTCTTGTTTCAATTATCAGATGTAAGGTATATTTTTAGAGGTTTCTTAACATGACCAAACTGTTGTAGTTTTTAGTGAATTTTCTTTAAAAAAATTCACTAATGAGGAGATCCCGACTTTTGAATTTTGAAAAAATTTCTTCAAATGAGCGCGAACTAGGTCCCCTGGAACCCATATCCAGGGTCAGTTTCAGTTTTTATATGTATGTATCACACCGATAACTCAAACAATCATGGTCCGATTTTGAATAGCTTGGACAAGTTCGTTAGTCAGGAAAATCGGCCCAGGTTTTCCCGGAAAATTTTGCGTTTTCTTTCGAAAAAAAATTATGTCCGGAAATAACAAAGTAAGGGCAACCAAATTTAGTATGCTGCTTTCTGCCATAAAGTGTATCCTGTGTACCAAAATTCAGATCTATATCTTGAAAAACAAAAAAGTTAGAGGTAAATTAATTTTTAATTAATTAAATCTGATTCAAGAAAGTCAAAATTGATTGAATACGAATGAAAATGAAAAATACTACAAGCAATTACTAACAAGCTCCTAGATATGTGTCTAAGTCGTTATTTTCCTTCATTTCGTTATAATATGAGCAAAAAATCTATTGTAAATCGAAATAATTTTATGCAAATTTTAAAACATTGAACAAATGTATGAAGCGATATAGCTGCTAGTAGACACGTTTCGAGTATAGCTCAGTGGTCTAAGTCCCTGGACATACGATAATCAAATTCAGTTGACTTCTGTTTGACGAGTTCGAATCCTAGTTAGTGCTTTTACTTTTAAAAAAAATTTTTAGTCTCATTTCACTTTACCGTTTATCTAATTAGATTGTTGTTGATCCGATGAATTTTTTAGCGAGTTTTTGTATAACAAATGATTAGACAAAGAGGAGATGAAAGTTTTAAGACTTCATTCAATTTGAATAGCATATCGGGTTGTTTGTTCTTGCCCTAACTTACTGAAACCGTTTCATATTTTATTTAATACAGTCGTAGACTTTTCCCGTGGCTTCACTAGTGCTTGTTTTAGTGAATTTTCTTTATAAAAAAAATCACGAGGAGATCCAGACTTTTGAATTTTGAAAACAATTCTTCAAATGAGCGCGAACTAGGCCCGCTAGAATCCATATCCAGGGTCAGTTTCAATTATATATATATATATATATATATATATATATATATATATATATATATATATATATATATATATATATATATATATATATATATATATATATATATATATATATATATATATAAAGGGTGAACAATTTACCAAAATTTAGGTCTGTAAGTTTAAAGACAAAAAAGTTAGAGGCATTTAAAGAAAAAAACTGGGGTTTTCCTCAAAACGTCGCGATTTGAAACGTCAAAATTGGCAACATTTAGGCAAAGAACCTGAAAGAAATACGGATTATGTAAAGAGTGTTCTGCAAACCCTCAAGTTTCAGCTTCAACCATCATAGCCCTTCATTTTAATAAAATATTTCCAGAAAATTCATATCAAATAGTCACTTTCTCACTTTCTCTGATGCTTTGGAAGTAGTTTTAATTAAATTTATGGTTTAACGGTCTATAATTTTTAGCTAATTTTCGTAGAAAAAATTCGTTAATGAGGAAACTGCGGCTTTTGAATTCCAAAAAGATTTCTTCAAATGCACGCAAATTAGGCTCCCTAGAATCCATATCCGGGTTTACTTTCTATTTACATATATACATGGTGACGCATTTCTACGGTAGAGCTCAATATAATTGCTATTATGCAATATACGAGAAAAAATTGTATACGTTACCTACAGGGTGTTTTGAGCTGCATCTTATAAAATTATTTTGACGACAGGCTGGCCCATAAGTCGTTGGTGATACCTACATTTTTTTTTGAACATTTCTTATTGCATTTTTGCATTTTTCATCGAAATATGATGCATGTTTGTAAAAAAAAAATCGAGACGCAGTAAGTGCGTTTTAGTGGCGAATTTTCATTAAACGCATCAAAATTTAATAACGCAATTTGCTATTAACCTAAGGTTCGTCAGCTAGGAAACGAGTTTTCTCGAAAACGTTTTAAGTTCATTTTCGGAAAATTTTTGTACATTTTCAAACAAGTTATGTTGGAAAAATATGGTACATTTTTCTCTCTATATGGGTTATACCGGTGACCAAATTGATTCCTGCTTGCATTAAAGAGACGTATTTTCTATTAAAAACATTTAAAAGAAAATTCACTTCCGTAACGCACTTGCTGCGTCTAGACTTTTATTTTATCATAAACGTATTACGTAAAAATTTAATGGTGAGCTATAGCTTCAAAAAGGAATAAGGATTATCATAACATTAAGACAATAACATGTAATGATTTACATATGTCGATTGCTAGGGTAAATTGTGTTAGAAGTCTCTATGAGCCCCATTTTATACACAAAACTGTTTTGCATATTAAGGAGTGTTCGTAAATTTCTCTATTTAAAAATAAATTGAGGCGATTTTTAATAACAAATGTGTTTTATACAGTAAATAAGTATTTAAGCTTCTTATTTCTGTGTGGTTTTGACGTCTTTAGAACTACATATATGTTATATTGTCGTGATGTATCTTGTGACCAATCATATACGTGGTGACAATGTCAATGAAATAAGTACCTTTAATTTCTCTTATTTCCTTAAGGTTTACGATTTTTTAAATATTTCTCTATCTTTGTTCATATACAGTTTTTGTTAACATAACTGACAATTTATTCCTTTAATGTTGTTGATTGTCTTGTTCTTTGTCATATGAAAGTTAACATAGTGTATGTTTTTTTGTAGTTCTTCAGGTATTTTCAATTAGTTCTTTTATGGAATTGTCATGATTATGATTACTATTAGTGAATTTTTATTTTTAAAAATTCGCTAATAGGGAGGTATCAATGCTGTGACTTTCCAAAAAATGTTCGAATGAGTGCGAATTTGAGCACCTGGAACCCGAAATCAAGGTCGGTTTGAATTTTTATAGGTTACATATATATATATATATATATATATATATATATATATATATATATATATATATATATATATATATATATCCAACTGATAAATTAAAAAGTAATTAACCGATTTTGATGAAACTCGACAAGTACTTTTTTTATACTAATAGCTTGGACGAGTTTGTTAGCGAACCCGATCAAACCTGCTTTTCTTTTTAAAAAATGGATTTTTCCGGAAAAAAAAAATTGTATAAAAAAACAACGAAGTTATCGTGGTCAAATTTGGTAGGTATGTTGCCCTCATAAAGACCTTATATATATATATATATATATATATATATATATATATATATATATATATATATATATATATATATATATATATATATATATATGGTATGTTGCCCTCATAAAGACCTTATATATATATATATATATATATATATATATATATATATATATATATATATATATATATATATATATATATATATATATATATATATATATATATAAGGTCTTTATGAGGGCAACATACCTACCAAATTTGACCACGATAACTTCGTTGTTTTTTTATAGAATTTGTGTATAGAAGATTGAGACATTGAATGAAAATTCGCTAACATAACGCACTTTCTGCTTTTGATAAGTTTTTTTGGAAAAATTCTATTGTGTTTTGCTTTTTAGTGAATTTTTATTTAAAAAAATTCACTAATAGAGAGGTATCGATGGTGAGACTTTGCAAACTTTTTTTCAAATGAGCGCAAACTAGGACCCCTAGAACCCATATCCGGGGTCAGTTTCAATTTTTATATGTATATATATATATATATATATATATATATATATATATATATATATATATATATATATATATATATATATATATGTCCCGTCAAGAGACCTGTTATGCTTCTGAGCTGTCCTCTGCTAATATTTAGCCGCTCCACAGCTCTCTTTGAATTGGGTTCGTCAATTATTGACTTCCCATGTCTGAACCCTGGACAGTCTGCCGAGTACACCTTGTGTTGGTTTCTGACCCAGGACTTAATGGCTTCCCTGGCAGTGCTCTTCGCCCAGGGCCGGTTCTGATCTGCTGGTTCGGCTGACCCCTCTCTTCGCGAGATTGTCAGCTTCTTCATTGTCTTTGACCCCAGAGTAACCCGGCAACCAGATGAGGGTGACCTCATTCTGCCCAGCCAAGTCGCTTGTCTCGTCTAGGCACCCACTCACCAGCCAGGCATTTACCCGTGGGCTACTTAGGGCCTTAAGGGCTGCCTGGCTGTCTGTGGCTATGAGGATCCGCTTGTTGGTGTAGCTCCTCTTCTTGTTCTTCCGCGCACAGTGCAGGATGGCGTACATTTCGGCCTGAAAGACCGTTGGATGGGCTCCGAGGGAAATACTATGACTTATCCTCGGTTCTTCCAAACAAACACCTGCCCCGTCTCACGCTCCCCGCCGGATCCGATCGTGAATCAGACGAGCGTGTCCCGTGGTATGCCCGGCGTCTCCTCCCGCCATGCCTCGCGGTCGGGGATTTCCACTGTAAAGTTGTTTTCCCTGCAGATTCTCGGGCTCGCGAAGTCTCACCTCATTTCAAGCATGGGCTCCTTCACGATCTCCTGAATTTTGCAGTGGCCCCTGAAGCCTGGGTTAATCTTCAGTGTACCATTGCAGGCTAGTCTGTATAGTCCTAGCCTGGCTTTCCTTATAATAACTAAGTGCAGATTCAGCAAAATCTCCATGGCGGCTGTTGGGGTTGAAGACATGGCCCCTGTGATGACTGGGCAAGCCATCCTTTGGATCTTGCCTAGTTTTTGTTCGGCACTGGATTGTGTCACCTTAGGCCACCAGGCCAGTGCCGCCTATGTTAATGATGGTCTGACCACCCTTGTGTATAGCCAGTGGGCCATACTAGGTCTTAGTCCCCACGTTTTTCCATATAGCCGTCTAGTGACGGCTAGGGTCATCACTGCCTTACGCAATATTTTTTCAACGTGACCATTCCAGGTTATCTTAGAGTTCAATACGACCCCAAGATATTTTACCTCCCTGGCCATTGGAATGTTCCTACCGTATAGAGTGAGAGTTCTGTGGCTCTCCCACTTCATCCTCCTCGTAAACGGCACGACGGTTGAGGGTATGACGGTTTCTTTCTCGGGGTTCACCCCGAGCCTTTGACCAACCGTCCACCTTTCCACCATTTCCAGTGCTGTCTGCATGCGCTCCCACACTGATTATGTAACCTTCCCTCGGACTATGATGACAATGTCGTCGGCATAGTCCTGTACCTCAAAGCCCCCTCCCGAGAGCCTCCCTAGCAGGCCGTCCACGACTAGGCACCAGAGCAAGGGCGACAGAACGCTCTCCTGCGGACACCCCGTCGCGACCCTCGCCAGCAGAGTCCCTCCCACGAGTGAGGTGAACACCGCCCTCTCCCCGAGCATGGAACTGAACCACCTGCAGCAGGTCTCCTTTATTCCACGCTCCCTGACCGCTGCCAGAACCGATCCGAATGAGGTGTTGCTGAAGGCCTCCTCTATGTCTGGGGGCCAGCGCTACCTCCCTGTTCTTCAGCGTATTCTCCAGTTTCAGCACCAGTTGGTGCAGCTGTTTCTGTTGAGACTCTTGCTCTGTATGCATATTGTCCGCAGTGTGGGGGATATGCTTCCAGTACACCGCCCCTAATGTGCCGGTCGAGCAGTTTTTCCATTGTTTTTAGCAAGAAGGACACTTATTGGCCTCAGGGACTTTGCCTGGTCTGTTGGACGCCCAGGTTTAGGAATAAATGCAACCCTGGCCAGTCTCCATGCCCTCGGAATGTACCCCAGAGCCAGGCTCGCCCTCATAATGAGGGTAAGCGCCGGCTCCAGTATATCTATCCCCTGTTGGGGCATGATGGGCCTTATTCCATCAAATCCCGGGGATTTGTATGGCTTAAAGCTGTTAATGGCCCATCTGATTTTGATCCAAGTAACCACCTCTTTAGCGACTGTCCAGTCTACTCTAGATGCCCGGTTATAGGGCGCCTCTATTTCTGAGTGTTCCCAGTCCGGAGGTGATTGGTTTATTATGTTAAATTTCCATAGTTTCCTCTCCCGGGCTTGTAAAGCCTCCGCTGGATGTTCTAAGGGAGCCTATGTTGGTCTGAGTGCCCTTGGACAGGATTTTGTTTAGTCGAGCACTCTCGGATGTGTTCTCCACTTCCACGCAGTGCCTCCTCCACGACTCCTTCCTGGCGTCCCTCAATCTTTTGTTATAGGTCGTTAGGGCATGTCTATATTCATCCCATGCTCCCGACCTTTTGGCCACGTTGAACAGCTTAGAAACCTGCGTCCTGCTTTGCCTGAGGTACACGTTCCTGGTGGACGCCCTCATTTTCAGGGGGTAGTTGGCGTTATAGGCCGAGGTGATTGCATCTCGCACTTGGGCTGTCGCAATCTCGAGGTCTATTGAATAGTCTTATGGTACTCTTAACCTCCCGCAGTTCCACTGCTAGGTCTACCCTGTAGGCTTCCCAGTCCGCCTTGCGGGGGTCCCGGTACCACACCGTTTGTCTTTCGACTTTGGCGATTTCAAACCGGATGTAGCTGTGGTCTGAGCTACTTACTTGCCCAGACACAGCCCGGTTCTTAACAAAGTCACCCAGAAACTGGGTGGAAACTGTTAGATCTAAAACTTCCTCACATCGTGTTGTGACGAAGGTCGGTTTATTACCTCTATTCAATATGTCTGAATTAAATTTCATAAAGAATTGTAAAAGTGCCTCACCCCTAGCGTTTGTTCCGAGCTTCCCCAGAACTCATGGGGCGCGTTCTCATCCATGCTGATGATGGTTTGCCATCCACCTGCTCTGCTACCCACCATCAGCTGCTCCAATTCCTTGGGTGGAGGAGGGTCCGTGCTGTCCCCCAGCAGATAGGCTGATCCGACAGTAATGTACATCTGCCCATCTGCTCCTCTACATCGGATTTTGATCGTTGCCCGGTCCCTGGAACAGTCTGCCCCCTCCCAAATCTCACCGAAGCCCCCGATCGTTTTCGCAGCCAGTCCCGCGACTGCGGGCTGGCACAGGTTATCCAGAGGATACCCCCCGCCAAGCTCGCCCGGTGGAACTGAGGCGGGCTCTCCCCTTCCTGACGACAGCCTGGATCAGGTCCGCCTTCCCCTGGTCTAGCGTGACTTCAGGATGGCGTCTGTCAATCACCGCCATCCCGAGGCCCTCCGCAGCTCCCTATTCGAGCCAGTCTGCGCCGGTGTTCCGGCTCTGGTCCTTTTGGCACGCCTGTCTGTAGTGGGCGTGCTAGAGTCCGACCGCGGCCTCTTCTGACTCGCACTCTTCTCTTGCGCCTTTACAGGTTTCTCGACCGTCCACGTCCCGGTCGCCATTTTCTGCGCCCTCTGGTACTTCTTTCTTTGCGCCCCCGAAAAACGCTTGGACTGCCGGGGCAATCCCTCTACCCCTACAGTAGGGTCCTCACTGGTGGAGGGGCCCCCAGAGTCAGCGGACCTCGCCGCCCTCCGGTGGGACCCAGCCTCCAGCTTGGGTGTCGAGGACAAGTCTGTGTGTCCCTTCGAAAAATGTGTACAGGTTGCTAAGTGTCAGCCTGCTAAGCGGGAGGTTCCGGGTTCGATTCCCGGGCGGGCCAACGAGAAGTTAACCTTGTCTGGATAATTGGTAAGGTTAATAAAGAATTGGGAATGAATGTGCTAATGGACTGAAATGCCGCAGCCATTAATAGTCATAATAAAAAAATCTTTAATAAAAAAGTTTTAGAATTACAGGTAGAATTAAAAAATCAAATAATACAGAGGTATTCCATAAAAAATATCAACTTCACACTGTTCTGCTTTTTAGCACCCCTGTACAGTCCAAAATAATTTTAAAATGCGCACATTTAGTAACAACATAATATAATATATACATTTTATTTAAAACTTTATCAATAAACGACAAACTTACTTTATTCAATCGTTTACTCACCTGTACATCCCTATCTTTTTTTCCCTTAGGGGTACATCCCTGCCTTGGACATGCTGTATTTGTAATTTATATATAGGTATATAAAATCGACCTCTGCAAGAATTTTTATAAATAAAATCCAAAATGATTAAATTAGGTGATACTTTATAGGTATTTAATAAACTGTTTTGGACAGCACTGATGACTATACACACAGAAATATAGTGCTGTGTATTGCTGGTTGCCTAAATACAAGTATGCAGTCATACATTTATTTATAAATATTTTCAGAGTGAATGACATAATTCGTGTAGCGAATTCCTCTGTCATAATTATAGGGTTAATTTATGCTACATTTAATATTATATGAGCTCGGTATCCATAATAAAACTCCCTTTCTATTAAATTTTACTTAAACCTTGCTTTAGACTATAATATCTGGTCCTTAATTTAAGACACATGTCCACCTGCAATTTATATCGCGTAAAATTAAATTTTATCACGGCTAAGTTTTTTATTAGTCGCTTATTTTTATGCTGACCTTGATTTCGTATTACAGTGGCGTACTTTTAACCTTTTCACAGAGGAAATTAAAATCTATAAATTCGTTCATGTCTGAGACGTGTGTGGGTTTGGATATCTAATAACATGTTAACTGCTTAAACGTGTCTGGCAAAAGCGGTAAAATTTAAATTAAGTTGAAGATCATTTTTATTAAAAAGCAATTGCAACGTTTAATCTGTTACAACCCATTTTCTTTTCGATGGTTTAAAAGTTTTTATCGTGATACTGCATACCTATTAGGTGCCAACTAGTTTTTGATAAATCGACTGCCGATAGACGAAGTTTACTAACCTTATATGCATTCTGATATTATTCTTATGTTGTGGAAATTCGTTTTTACATTCTGGGAATCTGTTGTTGCCGAGTTATTGACATTATAAGTTCGTCGCTGGTCACATACGGTAAGTTTAAGGTAACATTAAAAAAAAAACTTTGTTAAATGCATGTTTTTTGCTTTCTTGTTCCCTCCAACGTTCTTGTTCAGGTCAGGTCGGGTTAGATCTGATTAGGTTAGGTCAGGTCAGGTCAGGTCGTTCAATCCTCCTTGATAGGGTGTTTTGTGCGTAAACCCCAAGAGAAAAGTTGCCTCTTAGACTTTTGTCTATGGGGACACTTGATGAGCTTCATCGACGAATTGTTGAAGCATGTCGTCAGGTCAGGTCAGGTCAGGTCGTTCAATCCTCCTTGATAGGGTGTTTTGTGCGTAAACCCCAAGAGAAAAGTTGCCTCTTAGACTTTTGTCTATGGGGACACTTGATGAGCTTCATCGACGAATTGTTGAAGCATGTCGTCAGGTCGTTCAATCCTCCTTGATAGGGTGTTTTGTGCGTAAACCCCAAGAGAAAAGTTGCCTCTTAGACTTTTGTCTATGGGGACACTTGATGAGCTTCATCGACGAATTGTTGAAGCATGTCGTCAGGTAACGTCCGAAATGTTCGTTCGGAACTGGAGCAAAAATTTTATAACTGTATGGAAGTAGAGGGAAAACAATTTGAACATTTAATTAAATAACATTCCTTCATTCATTGATATCCTGTTTTATGATTTTATTGTCATATTCAAACCAAAACCAGAAAAGTCGTATGCTGTCGTGAGCAGAATTGAGAAAGCTTTAAAATGAGGTGTCACTCAACATAAGGTGCCATTTAAAATGTAAGAGTAGTTGACGCCGCTCCTGAAGAGTATGTTTCAAGACACCAAAACTTACGCCATCATGTGTCCCTCTTGGAAACAAAGTCGCCGTGTCTCAGCTTTCTTTTACTTTTATTTTAATTCCGATATTTTCCAGGTGAGAAGTTTTAATCGGCGCCCTATGTATATATATATATATATATATATATATATATATATATATATATATATATATATATATATATATATATATATATATATATATATATATATATATATATATATAGGGTGGCGCATTGAAAACGAAACAGATCGATTTGCGTCCAGAGAAATTTTTTTTTTAAAGAAACGCTGAAACAACGTCAATTTTAATACTGAGGGGGACATATTTTGACATAAAACTCAACTTTGTCACATCAGCCCTTTAAGGGTGGTGATAACAACCCTTATATTTTAAATAGGGAACATGGGTCGAGTGTTACATCATTTGAAAGCTCTTTCTTTTCTGAATTCAGCACACTAATTTGTTTGGAAGTTTTATCAACTCGTTTAAAAATTATTCACAGTTGAAGATGCAAAAACGCATTTCACTAATTCCGATATGAAATGTGCTGATAGTCAATATTTTGTTGGTTTGTAAACAAAAAATTGACTATCAGAACATTTCTTATCGGAATGAGAGAAAAGCGGTTTATTATTTCAGTTTATCGGTCGGTTTGATACTTGATAGTACTACCGAAAATTAATTTCACAATGGTGTATTCTGTAGAAGAAAGAGTTGAAATAATTACTCTTTTTTTCAAAAACGATGACTGTGCCAACCGTACCGCAAATTTGTTTAATGAACGACATGCGAACAGACATGTTAACAGAAAATACATTTTGGAGTTAGTTGCAAAGTTTCGATAAAGTGGTTCAGTAGCCAACGAAAAGCGGGATCCTGAACGTGAATTTCCGGTTAGAAATGAGACTACTGAGATTAAAGTTTTAGGACAAATTGCTGCAGACCCAACTTTGAGAACGAGAAAATTGGCCACTGTTTCAAACATCAAAAGAAGAACTATTCAGCGAATATTGAAGCATCATAAATTTCACCCGTATAAAATTCATCTTGTACAACAACTGAATGAAGATGATTTTGATCGGCCGCTGTTTTATTAAACTCTACAGTCAATCGTCATAATTGTCGTTATTGGGCAGATAATAATCCAAGAAATTTTCACGAAGTCCACACTCAAACTCCACAGAAATAGAATTTCTGGACTGGCATTTTTGGAGACCGTTTAATCGAACCAATTTTTCTTGATGGCAATTTGAGTGGCGAAACGTATTTGGAGTTACTAGAAGATATCGTTTACCCTCTACTAATTAACATTGTTGAAAATGATGATCGCTATCAAGAAAATCAATTAGTGTTTCAACAAGATGGAGCTTCTCGGGATTTTTCACAACGTGTTAGGGAGTTTTTGAACAGAGAGTTTCCAGAGTAATAGATTGGGCGTAGAGGTGCTATTGAGTGGGCCCCTAGATCACCGGATTTAACTCCTTTAGACTTCTTTCTATAGGACCATTTAAATAGTAGAATTTACGCAACAGAATCGGAGTCTCTAGAAGAATTACGACGACGCATTGTTAAAGAATGCCGTCTAATAACTCCACAAATGCTCCAGAATGTCAGAGCTCGTTTTGAACAAAATTTCTACTTTTGTATGGAAGCTGCTGGTCAACAATTTGAACATTTACTTAACTGAATAAACATTTTTTAACGTTTGGTTTTGTTTTTTAGTTTTTTTAACGAAAAATTGACTAATTAGTGCATTTCTTATCACAATGAATGAAATACATTCTTGCAACTCCAACTGTGAATAATTTTTAAAGGAGTTGATAAAACTTCCAAAAAAATTAGTGTGCTGAATTCAGAAAAGAAAGAGCTTTCAAATGAGGTGACACTCGACCCATGTTCCCTATTTAAAATATAATGGTTGCTATCACCACCCTAAAAGGTTGATGTGACAAAGTTGAGTTTTATGTCGAAACATGCCCCCCTCAATATTAAAATTGACGTGTTTCAGCGTTTCTTTAAAAAAATTTCTCTGGACGCAAATCGGTCTGTTTCGTTTTCAATGCGCCACCCTATATATATATATATATATATATATATATATATATATATATATATATATATATATATATATATATATATATAAATTGGAACTGACCCCGGATATGGGTTCTAGGGGGCCCAGTTCGAGTTCACTTGAAGAAATTTTTTCAAAAGCCGAGGTCTCCTCATAAGTGAATTTTTTTAAAGAAAATTCACCAAAAGTAGCTTTCAAATCTTATAATATGAGTCTGGCTCTACTATTTAACGTGGAAAAAAATAATGTTTTTGAAAAGAACTACAATTTATAAATTACCTTGTACATATTGTAACGCAGTCTACATCGGTCAGACTACTAGAAGTTTTAATAGCAAATACAAAGAACACATTTTTGCATTATATATATATATATATATATATATATATATATATATATATATATATATATATATATATATATATATATATATATATGTATATAGAACCTCGGTGGTTCAGGGGTAAGAACGTGTGCCTCTGAACCGAAGGGTACTGGGTTCGATCCCGGGGTACTCCTTTCACTTTTTCAGTACAAACTGTAAAATTAACATCAACTGAGGCTCTAGCATTGTATTTGAGCAAGTTGAATGCCTGTACGTTCCGCCCTTCGGAGGGGGCGTAAAGCCGTCGGTCCCGTGTCCATGCGATGTTGGGCACGTTAAAGATCCCTACCCTCCTTACAGAAAGACAGGGGTTCGGCAAGATTTCCAGGATAGTGAGGGGAAACTGCTCCCTGGTGTCGGTGATTAGCCATAGTCGCGGAAATAGGCCGACGTTAAAGAAACAAAAAACTCTCTCTCTCTCACACACACACACACACACACACACAAATATATATATATATATATATATATATATATATATATATATATATATATATATATATATATATATATATATATATATAACCAACGAATTGTCGATACATACCGATAACTCAAAAAATAATCGGTCGATTTTCATGAAATTTGGCAGATGCCTTCCGTTTGTGAGTGGCTTGAGTAAGTTCGGTAGCCAGGAGGTCCGAAAAATGTTAGGTTTTCTTTCGAAGATAATTTTTATCTCCGAAAATAACAAAGTTATGGTGACCAAATTTGGTACGTAGGTTTACGCTAAAAAGTAAACTACATACCAAAATTTAGATCTCCATGTTATAAGAAAAAAGTTATAATTATTTAATAAAACATATTTATTTGAAAATTCACTATAATAACGCACTTGCTGCGTCAAGACTTTTTATTAATTGAAACAGCCAATCAAAAGATGATATTGGAGGTTTTAGCATCTTGACAGTTTTAAAATGACATCAAAATTTACACATCCCATATATTGAATGAATAGGATATGTGTTGTGTAGTTGGATTTTTCTAAAGTGGAATTCTTGCTCATTTTAAATGAAGATTTCCCAAAATATAAAATCAACGAAAAATAAAATCTACCATAATATAATAAATATCTGACAAAATATAAAATGCTCACAAGTTGTCGGAGCTTTCCCCAGTCGCTGAAATCCATAATCCATGCTATTTAAACAGCATAGCTTCAAAAGGCATGTACCAATTAAAATCGTCGATGGTTGTGAATAGCATTTGTGATGCCGTTTGATAGTGAAATTTGTGATGATATATTAACGAAAATTGAAAGAGCTTTTAAAGCTTCTAACTTGAATAACTAGATTTGATTCTTTAACAACATGCGAATTTCAGTTTAAAATCTGATTACGGATTAGGTATATACGTTATACGTTTTCATATCAAAAAGCTAAATCCGATTTTCCAAGGGGATTTTAACCTAAATTATAATGCACTTTGTGTTTCCATGAAATCTTTCATTGTTAAGTATTTTACATATTAATTGAATCCGCTTTTATAAATCAGTGCCAGATTTGATTCGGTTACGTAAACGAATATTACAATTTCTCGGATGTATTTTGCCATTTTTGATGGAATACGCAATATTATTTCTGTTCGCGCACGCGCGTGTGTGTGTGCGCGTGTGTGTGTTATGAAAATATGCCATTTAGCATTAATATGCCATAAATGTTTAAGCATTTGGAAATATATTGAAAATGTCTGAAGTTAACCAGTTTTTAAAATTAACTTTTATCGTTTCTCTGGACCTGCAAACTTAAAGACGTCCAGGCGCAGCAAGTACGTTGTGGTAGCGAATTCTTATAGAAATGATCTACGTTATTTTTTTTTTTGAAAATTTTATATATATATATATATATATATATATATATATATATATATATATATATATATATATATATATATATATATATATATATATATATATATGCACAGGATGGCACATTAAAAACGATACAGACCGATTTGCGTCCAGATAATTTTTTTTTAAGAAACGCTGAAACACGTCAATTTTAATATTGAGGGGGACATGTTTTGACATGAAACTCAACTTTGTCACATCAACCCCTTAAGGTTAATGATAACAGCCCTTATATTTTAAATAGGGAACATGGGTCGACTGTTACATCATTTGAAAGCTCTTTCTTTTCTGAATTCAGCACACTAATTTTTTTGGAAGTTTTATCAACTCGCTTAAAAATTATTCACAGTTGGGAGTTGCAAGAACGTATTTCATTCATTGTGATAAGAAATGCACTGATTAGTCAATTTTTCGTTAAAAAACACTATAAAAAAAAACCAAACGTTCAAATATGTTTATTCAGTTAAGTAAGTGTTCAAATTGTTGACCACCAGCTCTATACAAAAGTACAAATTTTGTTCAAAACGAACTCTGACATTCTGGAGCATTTGCGGAGTTATTAGACGGCATTCTTCAACAATGCGTCTTCGTAATTCTTCCAGAGACTCCGGTTCTGTTGCGAAAATTCTACTCTTTAAATGGCCCCATAGAAATAAGTCTAAAGGAATTAAATTCGGTCATCTAGGGGGCCACTCAATAGCACCTCTACGCCCAATCCATTGCTCTGGAAACCATGTGTTCAAAAACTCCCTAAAACGTTGTGAAAAATGCGGAGGAGCTCCATCTTGTTGAAACACTAATTTATTTTCTTGATAGCGATCATCATTTTCAATAATGTCAATTAGTAGAGGGTAAGCGATATCTTCTAGTAACTCCAAATACGTTTCGCCACTCAAATTTCCACCAAGAAAAATTGGTCCGATTAAACCGCCTCAAAACATGCCAGTCCAGACATTCAATTTCTGTAGAGTTTGAGTGTGGACTTCGTGAAAATTTCTTGGATTATTATCTGCCCAATAACGACAAATATGACGATTGACTGTAGAGTTTAATAAAAACGTACACTCGTCTGAAAAACAGATATTGAACAGAAAATTCCCCTTATCAGCTATTTGTGCAGTCATAACTTCACAAAACTCCAGACGCCGATCAAAATCATCTTCATTCTATTGTTGTACAAGATGAATTTTATACGGGTGAAATTTATAATGCTTCAATATTCGCTGAGTAGTTCTTCTTTTGATGTTTGAAACAGTGGCCAATTTTTTCGTGCTCAAAGTTGGGTCTGCAGCAATTTGTCCTACAACTTCAATCCCAGTAGTCCCATTTCTAACCGGAAATTCACGTTCAGGATCCCGTTTTTTATTGGCTACTGAAACACTTTGTCGAAACTTTGCAACTAACTCCAAAATGTATTTTCTGTTAACATGTCTGTTCGGATGTCGTTCATTAAACAAATTTTCGATACGGTTGGCACAGTCATCGTTTTGGAAAAAAAAAGAGTAATTATTTTAACTTTCTTCTACAGAATACACCATTGTAAAATTAATTTTCGGTAGTACTATCAAGTATCAAACCGACCGATAAACTGAAATAATAAACCGCATTTCTCTCAATCCGATAAGAAATGTTCTGATAGTCAATTTTTTGTTTACAAACCAACAAAACATTGACTATCAGCACATTTCTTATCGGAATGAGTGAAATGCGTTTTTGCATCTTCAACTGTGAATAATTGTTGAACGAGTTGATAAAACTTCAAAAAAAAAGTGTGTGTGCTGAATTCAGAAAAGAAAGAGCTTTCAAATGATGTAACACTCGACCCATGTTCCCTATTTAAAATATCACCACCCTTAAGGGGTTGATGTGACAAAGTTAAGTTTTATGTCAAAACATGTCCCCCTCAATATTAAAATTGACGTGTTTCAGCGTTTCTTAAAAAAAAATTCTCTGGACGCAAATCGGTCTGTTTCGTTTTCAATGCACCACCCTATATATATATATATATATATATATATATATATATATATATATATATATATATATATATATATATATATATATATATATATATATAGGGTCATTGATGGTCGATGGTAGGTTAGACGTTTATGGAAAGTGGGACATAGGATTTATCTGAAAATTTGGATACTGCCATAAATAGGCACGACCTGTCTTTCTAAAATATTTTTATTTTGGCGGTGTTGTCGCCTCTACTCAAAAGTAGTAACAACTTTCTCATCTTTAATGGGACACCCTGTATATAATTTTGTTTTTAGAATTGAAATGTCTTTATGATCATTTTTTTAATAGCTTCCTATATCCATCTACACCGGTTTTCGAGATAATACTTACTTAAAATTTTTTTCTCAAAAAAATGGTACCACAACAATTATAATTTAGCTGCTATTTGAAACCATATAAGGCTGAAATTTAGGGCATCCGTCATTTTATGCGCGACATTGGGGACTGTTGGTGGTTGAACATTTGGAGGTAGGTTGAGAGTAGAATTGTCGGCGAACAACGAGGCAAAAAGTTCACCCTTGCCCAGTGCGGTAGAAACAATTTCATCCCCTGAGACAAGAGGTGGGAACGTGTTCTTGCAGAAATTATTCCCAATAGATTTAGCAAGAGTCCAGAATGGTTTGCTGCCGTTGGTTAAGAAAGCCGATACCTATTTCTGAGAATTTTAATATCTCTTTCCATTCACTATGAGCAATAATAAAAAGTTAGTGCCTCTCAGTGCAAGAACAACTAAATGTTTTAAAAGAGATTTTAATAAAGATTTTTAAAAGTAGATAAGGAACTTTTTAAGAAAAAGGATATCGCAAAAAATTTGGCATTCCACCAAAATACACTATCCACATTTTGAAGAACCGTGACAAACTTGAACATGGCTTGAAGGAAAATTGTGTAATTACCTCTCGAAAAAGAATAAAGGCCTGTGGTGACGCTGATGTTGATGAAGCGATGTTACAGTGGATCACTGCTGCCCGCGAACTAAATTTATCGTGATATGGGCCAATTCGACAAAAAGCTCAAGAATTTGCAACGAGATTTGGACACCACAATTTTTCCGCGAGCATAGGGTGGCTTGATAAGTTCAAATAACGCCATAATATTATTCAAAAAGTAGCTTGTGGTGAACGTGGTGATGTTAACGAACAATCGGCGACTGACTGGAAGAATGCTGTTTTACTGAATAAAATTAGTAAATACGATCGAAATGACATTTTTAATGCTTACGAAACCGTTCTATTTATTTAAGTGTTTGCCGCATCAAAAATTAGGTTTTTGAAAATGAAAAGCGCCACGGTGGAAAGCGTAGCAAGGAAATAATGATTGTTCCAAACATGACGGGGTCTGAAAAATTAAAATTATTAGTGATTGGGAAAAGCAAAAATCCACGGTGTTTTAAGGGCGTAAAATCGTTAGAAGTAAATAATGAAAGCAACAGCAGGGCATGGATGACCAGCGACTTCTACAGGAACTGGAAAACTCAACAGAATAAAAAAATTGGTATTTATTGACAAGTGGTCAGCTGATCCCAAAAATATTAACAGTCTATCCCATATAGATCTTGTGTATTCTCCGCCCAACATGACTTCGGTTTTGCAACCTATGGACCAGGGAATCATCCAAAACCTTAAGCAGCACCACAGGAGAAGAATATTGCTTAAAAGTAATACATATCTTGTATGGAAAGTGGAGAAAATTACAATTCTGAGCAGACCCGAGCAGTTGTTAGTCAATAGACGTAAAGTCAGAAACCATTGCCAATTGTTTCAGAAAGGCTGGATTCGTCAGAGCAGAATCTGAGTCATGTGAAGCTGAAACTTGGAACGACACGGATGACATCCCCATAGGGCAACTGAATGTTATGTGGAAAATCGCAATAACTAATGTGAAGTGCTTGACTTTGTTGATTATGTTAATGTTGATGTGGAAATAGCAAGTTACCCCAGTGATGCTGACATTGTGACAAGTGTTTTGTATCTGACAACAGAACAAGACCAAGAAAACGAAGGGTCTGAGGATGACGAAAACGAGGCTAACGATCCACCATCCTTGCAGGTTGATACCTCAATTGAAACTCTTAAGACGATGTCTAGAGAGCAAAAGCAGTGTATCAGAAGACATATTCAGTAGTTTGAGTGCAGTGGAAAAATTTATTATTAAGGACAAAGTCAATCGAAGAGGGCAGTCAAAGATAACGGACTTTTTCAAGAAAATGTAAAAGACATCTTTATTAGTATAAGTGTAGTTTTAGTGGAAATATCTATTTTAAAGGACAAACTTAACCGAAATTACATAGAGAGATAACATACTTTTTTTAGCAATTTACAAGAGATATAAAAATATATGGTGAGTTCTTAACAATTCTTGTTTTTTTTTGTAACAACAATGTGACGCAAGTCAACTATAAGGAGCGTTTTAAAATTTTATCTGACAATACTTTTAATTGCATCAGCTAGTGCGCTGAAAGCTTATTTGCCTAAAACCTTCGTTCTAATGTGGGCATTTCTATTATTCTGTAACTGTTTCCTTAACTCAAACATTTTTTCTGGTCCCTTTAAATTCAACTTACATAAGTTCGGCTATATATATATATATATATATATATATATATATATATATATATATATATATATATATATATATAAGTAAAAAAGTTTCCGAATATACTTGAGTACACTGTATCAAGTGTCTTATTAAATTTTGCATTATGTTTGATCATCTATCATTAGGTTCAGATCCTGTGTCATAGAAGGAACGGGTAAAGTTTTAAAAGTAATAAAAAATAACCACCCTAGATTGTATTGGCTTCTTAGCGCTGCGACCCCAATGTGTCTTTTGCGCATGTCTCTTTCTTAATAGTGTCCCAAAAAGTTCAGACTTTTTATGTGGTCTACTATCGTCTTGCGGGCTATTTTACCTATTTCCTGGGGTGTTAGGGTCACCCCTTTAAGGCATTTGAGCTTTTGCAGTCGCATAGCAAGTGTTTTGCTGTCCCTGCAGTTTACACTGTCCGCCTTGCCCATCTTCATGAGATGATACCTTACTGGGGAGTGTCCAGTCATGTGATTATTCTCAAGTCGTCTGTGCAATCCAAGAAACACTTAAGACTTCTCTGTTGATATAGTGATGTACCGTTTTGACTGTCTTAAGTCTAGGGTTTTCTTCCAGTATGACAGCATTTGGTTTTTCTCTTAAGTATCAAGTTCGTTTCTTACGTGGCTTTCTGATAGTCCACAACAGGGCTCTGGACCATAGAATGGTGTTGTTGCTGCCCTTTTTGCAAGGCTATCTGCTTCCTTCGATGCCCTGGTACCCACATCAAAGTTACTTTGTTGTTCGCCGCCAGTTGATTAAAGGATCTTATGCATTCCCAGCTCAGTTTAGGCTAGGTTTTATATATTTCAGGGTCTTTAGTGCTGTCTGACTCTCTGACAGAATGTAGATCTCTATTTCTGAATCTTCTTTGTATGCACGCCTGTACGCAGAGATTTATAACAAGCATTTCTACTTGGAAGATGTTGGAAGTTTTTCCTAGGGATTTAGCGAGTTAAAGTTGGTCCTCATATTCCCAGTCGTACTCGCTCCATTTGTTTAAACCCTTCTGTATACCACACAGCTGAGTTGTTTGTCAGCCTTGCACCGTCTCTGTCCCATGTTTGGCGGTTGAATGAAATTATGAAGTCCAGTTTAGCTGGCATTTGGTCTGTTGGTTTGGCGAGTGACACCAGTGGAATAAATTCCAGGATTTTCAAGTGGCCAACCAAGTCTCTTGGTTTGAATTTGTCCGCTTGAAATAGTCTTGTGGCACTTGCTGCTTCCCAATTCACTTATATGTGCGGTGGAGCAAGATTCAGCATTGCCTCATTGCAGCTGTTATTCCAAGACATCAGCCTCTGCAATTTTTGCAATTTGCCTTGTCTTGGGGCCTGTTCCGTTTCTGGCCACCCTACTATAGATGCATATGTGACCCTGGGTTTGATCACAGTTTGGTATAGCCAGTATATAATTCTGGGATTTAGCTCCCATGACTTTCCTACGACTCTACGGCATGTCCAGATTGTCATTGTGGCACTGAAAAAGTTTTTTCCAAGTGTGTGTTCCAATTCACTTTTTAGCGTAAGAAGATCCCTAAGTATTTAACTTTATTGGAAAATTGTATCTGTGTTCCATTCAGAGTGGGAGCTTTTAAATTTAGTTTCCTTTTATTCGTGAATGGGACAAGAACTGTCCTCTGAGGATAACCAGGCATGGTCACTGCTTCCTGCGCAATGCAACCCGAGGTCACACAGTCATCACACCCACGTATCGTTTGGCACTACAACTCCGCGAACTGGGACGAAATGCGGTATTACTTTTCCTCATTTCCATGGGCGTCTGTCTGCTTCTCTCATCCTGGCCCCTCTGATATCTCACAAAACGTCACCGAAATTATCCAAGCTGACATGGAATTATTTATTCCACGTACACAGAAAACCCCTGCAGCCACTCAAAAGCCCTGGTTCTCTAAATCCTGTGACAAGGCCAGACTTCAAAAGGTCAAAGCTCACAAAAAGCTTCTACACAATCCCAGTCAAGAAAACCGTCAAGCATTTAACGACGCAAGAAACCGCTATGTCCGCATTCTTTCTGAGGCAAAAAAAACTCGTTTAATAACCACACCAAAAACAAAGTCCTCTTAAGCTCCAGCGGCAGCAAACCCTTCTGGACTCTTGCTAAATCTATTGGGAATAATTTATGCAAGAGCACGTTCCCACCTCTTGTCTCAGGGGATGAAATTGTTTCTACCGCCCTGGGCAAGGCTGAACTTTTTGCCTCGTTGTTCGCCGGCAATTCTACTCTCAACCCACCTCCAAATGTTCAACCACCAACAGTCCCCAATGTCGCGCATAAAATGACGGATATCATTTTCAAAACTAGAAAGGTACGAAAGATGCTCTGTTTCAGTCATCTCTAAAGTGATGGAAAAGTATATAAACACCGAATTACCAAAATTTCTTGAAAAACACAGTCTAATCCACGATAGGCAGTATGGATTCCGTCAGCGCAGATCAACTGCCGACCTCCTTTCCTTTGTCACCCATTCTTGGAACAAGTCTATGGAACTACACGGTGAATCCCAGATTGTCGCTCTAGACATATCCAAAGCATTCGATCAGGTCTGGCACGCAGCGCTGCTTAATAAACTACCGGCCTATGGCCTACCACCAAAACTCTGTACGTGGACAGCAAATTTCCTCTCCAATCGGGGCATTTCTGTTGTCGTGGATGGCCATTCCTATAAACTGTATCCAATTAATGCAGGAGTTCCTCAAGGTTCAGCTTTAGCCCCTACTTTGTTTCTTCTCCACATCAATGACCTCCTCTCTAGCACATCCAACCCAGTTAAAAGGTACGCGGACGACAGCACCCTCGACTCCAATATACAATATTCTAAGCCTATCTCTTTAGCCCAACTAGATGAGGATCGCAGACTCATGGAGGGTTCTATCTCCGTGGATCTCCAAAAAATATTAGACTGGGGAAGTAGAAATCTTGTACAATTCAACCCCACCAAATCACAGTCTTGCTTTCTTTCTCATAAGAGATACACCAGCCCTAGACCCATCACAATAAACAACCAAGTTATTCAAAGTAATGAGTCCTTTTCACTTGTTGGCATCTCTGTGGATCGAAATCTCAATTGGCACCAACATGTCACATCAATTGCAGAAGCGGCTGCTAAGAAGTTAGGTTTCCTCTTCCGGGCTCGCAAATACTTTTCACCAGCTAATCTCTATACTTTATATACTTCACAAATAAGACCAAACCTCCAATACTGCTCCCACATCTGGGGTGCTGCTGCCGCTTCTACACTCGCTAACCTGGACTCCATTCAGAAGAGAGCTATACGTCTCATTGGTGACCCTACCCTCACCCAAAGGCTGCCATGCCTTGCCCACCGACGTGCCGTTGGTGACCTCTCTCTTTTTTTTTTATATAGATATCTGCACGGGCACTGCTCAGAGGAGCTTTCTTTCATAGTTGCTCCACCTGCTGCCCCCAAAAGATCTACCAGGGGAACAGAGCGAATGCACCCTTTTACTGTCCAGGTCACCAGACATAGAACATTTTGTTATGCCCGCTCTTTTTTCCCGAGGACTTCCAAGTTGTGGAACTCCTTGCTGGTACATGTTTTTCCTTCTCCCCCGAACCTCCAAACCTTCAAGTCCAGAATTAACAAGTTGCCTCTTTGTCGACACCCACGGTACGATAGTATTTAGGCTGTAAGCCCTCGTGGTGTGTTGTTGAAATAAATAAATAAATAAAAAAAACACCCTAAATAGGAAATGGTTTTAAAGTAAATGTTAAAATTAAACACACACTAAATATTTAGATGTTTATTTGGCTCTATTACAGTAAAATTGATTTGAAATCGGAAAAATTAAATCTAGACAAGAATCACTAATGAAACCAGTGATTTAGCCTCTACATATTATATTTTTAATACACAAAGACTAAAGGTTTTAACATTCAGTTAATTTTTAAAGTTGACTGTATATAATAAAATGCATAAAATATATGATTAAACAATCAAAATATTAAAATTAGCTTAGAAAATAAAAATCACAGGTCACTTAGGAATTTTTAACTAAAATAAAGTAGCAACATAAAAAGTACCTAATTAAATTAAGGCTGGTAAAAAATGCAAGTGAACAATCCTAAAGATGTTAATTAACTAGTGGTAACATACAATCAAATAATTATATTAAATTATATTACTAACTAAAAGAGGCTATTTAAAAGAAGGAAAGAATATAAAGTAGAGTAAATTACCTAATTAGTTGGGTTTGGAAAATTAATGTAAAATACAAAAATGTATATTTAGTTAAATAAGAAAAGGTTAGAGGCAGAATTACTAAATCAATGAATTGAGCGACGATCAGGTAAAATGATGCCACATTTATAAATCAGCAAATTAAATTCAATAAAGGTTAAGCAAATAAAGGATTGCCCTTAGTTCACTGACTAATTGAATGAAGGCTAGGTAAAATAAATCACGTAATTCACTAATTGGCCAAAAACCCCGGGCAGAAAAGGAAGACTTCTCAATCTTAAAGGTAACCAAGTAACTGAGTGAAGTAATGGAAAATAAGGCGGCATTATTAAATTGGGTAACTAGGTTAGGTTAGGTTTGAATGTGAGTGGGCCATACCGGTCCCTCCACCGCGACCATAAGGTCTATTGTGGCTCACGCCTAATGGTCTATATTTCGCCCAACAAAGTCAGGCTACTGCAGAGGTCGATAACCTTTGTGGGCGAAAGTTAATCCAGATCTCCCGGAGCAAGCTTTGTCTTGCCAAAAAGCAGGTATCTAGTCCTGTCCGCTGCGGGACAGGAACACAGTACGTGCTCTGCTGTCTCGTCACTCTCCATACACAGCCGGCACTCAGTCTCCTGACCGACCCCAATACGGTGCATGTGGTGACGCAAACGGCAGTGTCCTTTATACAGGCCGACTAGAGTACTCAGTTGTTGTCTGTTTAACTGTAGAAGTTTTTAGCCCTTGACTCAGACATTTATGAAGGCCTTAGAGTGAGCTAATCCTGGCAGATTTTGCCATTGCTGGCTTATCATTCTTTCTGTCCAGGTCTTTAAGGTGTGTTTTGCTGTGCATGATGTTGTCCCCAGCACCGGTTCTGGTCCGATAAAGTCCCTCTGGGCACCACTCCTGGCAAGAGCGTCGGCCGCAACATTGCCATCATGGTCCGAGTGACCCGGTATCCAGACCAGTGACACTTCATTACAGCTGCTCAGTTCGTTGAGGGCAGATTTACAACTCCATACCGTTTTTGAGTTGCAACAGTAGGAACCAAGAGCATTTATTATTATTATAAATTGGGTAACTAACTAATTGACTGAAGGTAGTAAGTAAAGTAGCATTATTGAATCAACTGATTGTAATTGCCAGGCGATCAGGTAAAGTAAGGTCAAGATCACATTTCTAAATCAGAAAATCAAGTCGAATATAAGTTAAGCAGATAAACAATTACATTTAAGTAATTAACTAACTAATTTAATGAGTGGTAGGGAAAATAATCCACCTAATTAACTAATTGGCTAAGTATTGGAACAGAAAAAGAAATAATTCTTAATCATATAATCATATAACCAAGTAATTGACTAGATGTTATGAAACATAAAGCGAGATTAATAAATTGGTTTCACTAACTAATTAAGCTTATCAAAAAGATACTATTAAATCAGATTACCGACTGAATAACGGTTAGAAAAATAAGGCAACACTTTTAAATTCACAGGTCTTGAGGTGTCGACGTTTAAAAATAACATTTAAATTGCATAACTAACTAGATGACTGGAAAAATAAGGCGAGATTTTCAAATTACATGACTTACTAACTGAATGAGGGGCTGGGACAAAAATTGATATTATTAAATTAAAGACTCTATGAATGTTGGTGCAAACATGACGACTATCAAATTCACTATCCAGTCGACGGAAGGTTGAGGAAAATAAGCCAACCACTATTAAAATACCTAACTAATTGACTGAAGGTTAGGAAAAACAAAGAAACACTTTTTAAATTGTATAACTAATTAAGTGACTGAAGGTTGGGGTAAATTGGACGACTATTCATTCACATAACTACCCGTTGTACTAAACTTTGGAAAAATAAGCAAACACCTTTAAACTTTAATTACTAACTCAATCAATTGCGGGTAGAGGAAACTTAGTAATTTTATAACTAATTAATTGGTTGAAGGTTGGGAAAATAAGACCTTTTCAAATTACATGACTTACTAACTGAATGAAGATGGGGGTAAACTGGACGACTACCAATTCACATAACTATCTATTCGACTGAAGGTTGAGGAAAATAAGCCAACACAATTAAAATGCCTAAGTAATTGACTGAAGGTTGGGAAAAACAAGAAACACCTTTTAAATTTTATAACTAGTTGTATGAATTGAGGCTGGGAAACATAAGTGCGTACTTTTAAATTCTATAACTAATGTAATTGATTGAAAGTTGGGGTAACGAGAACACATATCAATTCGCATAACTACCCGTTGTACTGAAGGTTAAGTAAATAACCCAACAATTTCCAAATTGAATTATTAACTAAATAAGTTAAGGTTAAAGAAGTTATGGCGACACTTTTTAATTTTATAACTAATTAGATGGTTGCAGGTTGAGAAAATAAGACGACATTTTCTAATTACATGATATACTAATTGATTGAATGCTACTAAAAATAAGCCAACCTTATTGGTTTAACTTATTAACTCGCTGACTGTTTAGGTTAACAGGAGGACTATTAAATCACAAGACTACTTATTTGACTGAAGGTTAGGAAAAATAAAACAACAATAAATGACATTACTAATTGCCTGCATGTTGGGGAAATACGGCGACTTTATAATGTCTCATAATTAGTAACTGAATGACGGTTAGGGGAAAAAGTCAACCCAATTAAGCTACATTACTAACTGACTAAACATTACGAAAAGTACGCCAAACATTTTAAATTTGATAACTATGCAACTGGCTAAAGATTAAGAAAATTGAGCTGGTACTAAATAAAGGTTAGAAAAAGTAGGCAACTCTTTTAAATTTCATAACTAACAAAATTTGCGGAAGTAAGCCCACATTATCAAGTGACATAATTTGTTAACTAAACGAAGGCTAGGGAAAACGAGTTGAAAGTATATTAATTAATTCAGTGAACGTTGCAGCAAACAGGATCGCATAACTTACTAACTGAATAAAAGCTAGGAAAGATTAACTCGTAATTTATTAAATTAGTTAACTAAATGAAGGTTGTGGTACACATGACAAATACTAATTCACCTAACTATGTAACTAGTTGGCTGAAGGTTGGGGAAATAAAGCGATATTATAGAGTTTCATAATTACTAACTGAATAAAGGTTAGGGAAAAAAGTCAACTCTATTAGGTTAGGTTTAATTGTGAGTGGGCCATACCGGTCCCTCCACCGCGACCATAAGGTCTATTGTGGCTTACGCCTAATAGTCTATATTTCGCCCAACAAAGCCAGCCTCCTGCAGAGGTCGATAATCTTTGTGGGTGAAAGTTGATCCAGATCCTCCGGAGCAAGCTTTATCTTGCCAAAGAGCAGGTATCTAGTCCCGTCCGCTGCCGGACAGGAACACAGTGCGTGCTCTGCTGTCTCCTCACTCTCCATACACAGCCGGCACTCGGTCTCCTGACCGATTCCAATACGGTGCATGTGGTGACGCAAGCGACAGTGTCCTGTATACAGGCCGACTAGAGTACTCAGTTGTTGTCTGTTTAACTCTAGAAGTTTTTGAGTCCTTGATTCAGACAGGCCATTTATGAAGGCCTTAGAGTGAGCTAATCCTGGAAGATTTTGCCAATACTGGATTGTCATTCTTTCTGTCCAGGTCTTTAAGGTGCGTTTTGCTGTGCATGATGGTATCCGGTATCCGGTTATGGTCCGACAAAGTCTCTCTGGGCACCACTCCTGGCAAGCGCTTCGGCCGCAACATTGCCATCATGGTCTGAGTGACCCGGTATCCAGACCAGCGACATCTCATTACAGCTGCCCAGTTCGTTAAGGGCAGATTTACAACTCCATACCGTTTTTGAATTACACCAAGCGCTTTTATTGCAGCTTGGCTACTCTATTAAGTAACGTCACTAACTGACTGAATATTTAGAAAAATAAGGTAACACATTTTGAATTTTTTAACTATGTAATCAACTTAAGATTAAGAAAATTTAAAATCTATTTGAATGAAGGTTAGAAAAATAAGGCAACATTTTTAATATTCATAACTAACAAAGTTTGGAGAAGTAGGGCCACATAATCAAGTTTCATAACTTGCTAACTGAACAAAGACTAAGGAAGATAAGCGCGATATTATTAAATTATTAACTAACTCACTGAAGGTTAGAATAAACAAGAGTATTAAATCACATAACTTACTAACTGAATAAAGGCTAGGAAAAAGTAACCGAATTTATTAACATATTCAATTAATTCAATGAAGGTTGAATTCACATAACTACTTATCTGTCTTAACGGTTAATGGAAAATAAGGCAACACTATTAAATGACCTAATTAATTGATTCAGGGTTAAGAGATGTAAGTCCAGAAGAAATCACATAACTAACTAAACGAGGGGTAGAAAAAATATGGAAACATTTGTGTGCCGCATAATAAAGTCGCCTAATTTACTAACTTAACGAAGGCTAGAGAAAGTAAGCCGACGTTATTAAATTAGTTAACTAACTCAGTGAAGGTTCGGATAAACAGAACTATGTAAGCCCAAGATGGATAAATTGTCCAATTGGCTGAAGGCTGCGAACAATAAAGGAAATTTTAATTACATAACTGATTGGCTGAAGATTAGGAAAGGTAACTTAATATTGAACGGCGGTAAGGAGGGGTGTATACGGTAACACTTTAAAATTACACAATTAAGTATTTAAGTGATGGTTGAGGCAATCAGCGTTGGAGGAACCGGACTCCTTGATGACATTGAAAGCCACGAAGTTTTGGGAATGATCTCAGATCTGATGCTTACAACATGCAAACGGATGAAGGCTGGAAAAAGTAAGCTGGCATTATTAAATTAATTCACTAAAATTTTTAAATTGCATACAAATTAATTGGTGCAAATAAGGGGAATGTTTTAAGTCACCTGATCACCTGATTTACAAACAAGCAGAGCCTGGAAAAAAGTAAGCTGTCTTATTCAATTAATTAACTAATTCAATTGAGGTTGTGATTAATATAGTGACAAAATAAGGCAACAATATTATATTACATAAAATGAGTGAAGGTGAGGAAAATAAGGTAACACTTTTACATTACATATTTAATTTATTGAAAGCTGGGAAAATAAGGCAACACTATGTCTAATAATTAATTGTTGAATAAAGGACAGGGAAAACAAGTCACCATGATTAAGTTATTAAACTAATTTAATTAAAGTTGGGGTAAATGTACGACTATTAAATCATAAAGCTACTTAGTTGATTGAAGGTTGGTGAAATAAAGACAATACTACTAAGTTACCTAACTCATTGACAAAAGGTTAAGCAAAGTAGGCTGATAACAAATTAGATTAGGAACTAATTGATGAGGATTGCGAAATAAGACGACATTACCAAATTATAAATTAATTAACTATCTCAATGAAGACGGTTCGAATTAAGGTAAAAATTGCGTAATCAACTAATTTGACTGGAAGTTGAGACAATAAGTCCCATAAGTTACTCACTATATCAGAGTTAGAGAAATAAGTCACTATTTCAATAATATAAGTAAATAACTAAATAAAGCTTAGGTAATTGAACAGTTGTACCTATCTAATTAAAGTTTTTATAAGATGTAATAATTAAAAGTCTGGACGCAGCAAGTGCGTTATGGTAGTGAATTTTCATAGAAATGATAAGGCACCAAATATTTTTTAGAACTTTTTTTCTTTTAACTTAGAAATATAAATTTTGGTAGTTTTCCTTTAATATCATAAACTTACGTGCCAAATTTGGTTACCATAGCTTTTCTATTTTTTGAGATATATTTTTTTAAAGAAAACCCAAAATTTTTCCGGAAAACCTGGTTCGATTTTTCAGGCTAACGAGCTTATCCAATCCACTTACAAAATGAAGGTACCTGCTAAATGTTATCAAAATCGGTCCATTATTTTTTGAGTTATCGGTGTGATGCATACACACACACACACATATATATATATATATATATATATATATATATATATATATATATATATATATATATATATATATATATATTATTATTATTATTATTATTATTATTATTATTATTATTATTAATACAATATATTAACTGCCTATAGATTCTAGTGAATATTGGAAAGATGCATAATTTAACTGTAAAGCTAATGTCTTTCTTATTAAATTAGAAATACGAACTACTTTCAAAAACTACGAAATTGTCATTTAAGTTTAAAAAATATATTATATACAATCATTTAATAGAGTAGATCTTCTATCACATTAAATATAGTTACTCCGATCCTTTGTTTTATACTGGACCAAAGTTATCGATTCAAGTAATAAAATCACGCTGACTGTTATATAGGGTGGCGCATTGAAAACGTAACAGACCGATTTGCGTCCAGAGAATTTTTTTTAAGAAACGCTGAAACACGTCAATTTTAATATTGAAGGGGGCATGTTTTGACATAAAACTCAACTTTGTCACATCAATCCCTTAAGGGTGGTGATAAGAAATGTGCTGATAGTCAATGTTTTGTTGGTTTGTAAACAAAAAATTGACTATCATAATATTTCTTATCGGAATGAGAGAAATGCGGTTTATTATTTCAGTTTATCGGTCGGTTTGATACTTGATAGTACTACCGAAAATTAATTTCACAATGGTGTATTCTGTAGGAGAAAGAGTTGAAATAATTACTCCTTTTTTCAAAAACGATGACTGTGCCAACCGTATCGCAAATTTGTTTAATGAACGAAATCCGAACAGACATGTTAACAGAAAATACATTTTGGAGTTAGTTGCAAAGTTTCGACAAAGTGGTTCAGTAGTCAACAAAAAACGGGATCCTGAACGTGAATTTCCGGTTAGAAATGAGACTACTGAGATTGAAGTTTTAGGACAAATTGCTGCAGACCCAACTTTGAGCACGAGAAAATTGGCCACTGTTTCAAACCTCAAAAGAATAACTATTCAGCGAATATTGAAGCATCATAAATTTCACCCGTATAAAATTCATCTTGTACAACAGCTGAATGAAAATGATTTTGTTCGGAGGCTGGAGTTTTGTGAAGTTATGACTGCACGAATATCTGATAACGGGAACTTTCTGTTCAACATCTGTTTTTCAGACGAGTGTACGTTTTTAGTGAATTTTCTTAAAAAAAATTCACTAATGAGGAGATCCCGACTTTTGAATTTTGAAAAAATTTCTTCAAATGAGCGCTAATTAGGCCCCCCAGAAAACATATCCGGGGTCAGTTTCAATTTTTATATGTTTATATATATATATATATATATATATATATATATATATATATATATATATATATATATATATATATTATATATATATATATATATATATTATATATATATATATATATATATATATATATATATATATATATATATATATATATATATATATATATATATATATATATATATATATATATATATATATATATATATGTATCACACCGATAACTCAAAAAATAATGGGCCGATTTTGATTAAATTTGGCGAAAAAATTCCTTTTGCAAATGGCTTGGATAAGTTCGTTAGCCAAGAAAATCTGCTCAGGTTTTCCCGGAAAATTTTGTGTTTTCTTTCGAAAAAAAATTATATCTCCGGAATTAACAAAGTAAGGGCAACCAAATTTGGCACGCAGGTTTATATCCTTATATGTAAGTTACCTACCAAAATTTAGCTATGTAGGTCAAAAGACAAAAAAGTTATAGGCATTTAAAGAAAAATAAATTGGGGTTTTCCTCAAAACGTCAAAGTGGCGATTTAAAATGTCAAAATTGGCAACATTTAGGCAAATAACTTGAATCTAATACGGGCTCTAGAAATAAAATGTCTCAAGAAGGATGTTTTGCAAGCCCTAAAGTCTTAGTTTCAACCGTCATTGTCCTTCATTTTACTAAAATATTTGCAGAAAATTCATTTCAAATAGACCCTTTCTCTGATGATTGGCAGTAGCCTTAGCTATAGAGTTTATCGTTTAATGGGATATAATTTTTGTCGAATTTTTGTAAAAAATCAATAAAGCTCAATATATCCGTTATTATATAAGATATGAAAAAAATTTGTATATATTAATTATAGGGTGTCTTGAGCTACATCTTAAAAAAAATATTGTTACAATCACAGGTGGCCCATAAGTCGTTGGTGATACGAATTTCCTTTTTTTTAATCAAACACGCCTTATGTTATTGCATTTTTGCATTTTCTATCGAAATATAATGCATGTTTGTAAGAAAAGAAATTCTGGTCGCACCAAGTGCGTTATGGTAGCGAATTTTGATCAAATGTTTCATATTTGAACAGCTCAATTTGCTATTAACCTATAAGGTTGATCAAGAAACGTGTTTTTTCGGGAACACTTTAAGTTTACTTTTGGAAATTTTTGTACATTTTCACACAATAAAGTTATTTTGATGAAACATGGCACATTGTTTTTAGTATATAGGTTATACTGGTAACCAAATTTGATGCCTGCTTTCTTAAAAAAACATACATATTTGTTATTAAAAACATTTTTATGAAAATTCACTACCATAACGCACTTGTTGCGTCCAGAGTTTTTATTAAACTCTACAGTCAATCGTCATAACTGTCGTTATTGGGCAGATAATAATCCTAGAAATTTTCACGAAGTCCACACTCAAACTCCACAGAAATTGAATGTCTGAACTGGCATTTTTGGAGACCGTTTAATCGGACCAATTTTTCTTGATGGCAATTTGAGTGGCGAAACGTATTTGGAGTTACTAGAAGATATCGTTTACCCTCTACTAATTGACATTGTTGAAAATGATGATCGCTATCAAGAAATTCAATTAGTGTTTCAACAGGATGGAGCTCCTCCGCATTTTTCACAACGTGTTAGGGAGTTTTTGAACAGAGAATTTCCAGAGCAATGGATTGGGCGTAGAGGTGCTATTGAGTGCCCCCCTAGATCACCGGATTTAACTCCTTTAGACTTATTTCTATGGGGCCATTTAAAGAGTAGAATTTTCGCAACAGAACCGGAGTCTCTGGAAGAATTACGAGGACGCATTGTTGAAGAACGCGGTCTAATAACTCCACAAATGCTCCAGAATGTCAGAGCTCGTTTTGAACAAAATTTGTACTTTTGTATGGAAGCTGGTGGTCAACAATTTGAACACTTACTTAACTGAATAAACATTTTTGAACGTTTGGTTTTGTTTTTTAGTTTATTTTAACGAAAAATTGACTAATTAGTGAATTTCTTATCACAATGAATGAAATACGTTCTTGCAACTCCAACTGTGAATAATTTTTAAACGAGTGGATAAAACTTCAAAAAAAATTAGTGTGTTGAATTCAGAAAAGAAAAGCTTTCAAATGATGTAACACTCGACCCATGTTACCTATTTAAAATATAAGGGTTGTTATCACCACCCTTAAGGGGTTGATGTGACAAAGTTGAGTTTCATGTCAAAACATGTCCCCCTCAATATTAAAATTGACTTGTTTCAGCGTCTCTTAAAAAAAAAAAATTCTCTGGACGCAAATCGGTCTGTTTCGTTTTCAATGCGCCAGCCTGTATATTACTTACACAAAAACATTTATTTTATAAGAAATGCAGAAATTAAGAACTGTTGAATAATGACTCGTGGGGAGCTTATTTAAGACCCAGATACACGGCCCGTGATATGACGAGCTGGCTTGTGGACCGGCGTTCCACAGACCCTGTAGCCATTTACACAGGCTGTCTAGCCGGACTGACTCGCAGACCGGGATATCACGAGCCTAGGATCCATCAGTGTGTGGGTAAAGTTGTTCATCATCAAAGGAACTACAAAAACTCTGCGTGTTGCTAGCAAGTCAGTAGTGTAGTGAACTGACTAGTTTGAGAAGTAAAAAAAATCTTGGTGATAGACACGCCGTGTAGCACCCCTGACTCGTGTAATCACGGTTTATAAACAAAAATAGGCTCGTGGAATGGCCATCCACGGACCGCCTATCCGGGCCTTTTTTATTAGACTAACCTACTTATGACATGTTTTGATATCCTGAATAGCAAGGTCAAATGCATTTTTAATTATATTCTCAAGATTGACAGTAACTGAATGAGCTTGTTCTCAAAGTCTAAATTCTTTTAATTAGAAAAAAGGCTCATAGGAAGGAAATAACTTGTAATATAATTTTCTATTCGAAGTAACTTAGTATGACTCCAACTGGTTAGTGAAGTCATTGATAATAATGATCTAATTTTATTACAGGAGTCAAATACTTAGCTTCTAGCTTTTCTTTAGGTGGTACCGCCATTTCCAGTACATATTTAGATCATAGTCTTCACACAAATAGATTTAGTTTTCTTTGCACAACATTTTATTCTTGTTAAGTATTTTTCAGTCGAAGAGTAGATACCAAATGTCCTGTCGTTACATAAAAACATATGTCGCTTCTGGTTAGATTGTAATTGTATCTGGCCTGTAAAGACAAATCTTGTAACAATTTGGAATTATACAGTGCTTTCATTTCAAAACTAGCCACCCTTAATAATTTCTTTATCAAGGAAATCTGGTTTAAAAAAAACAGGTTAATTGGGATTTCGAGGGGCTCGTTTAAAAACAGTATTTTCGGAATTTTACTTTTCAACCCCAACTTTATAATTTTAAATGACACCCCCTAGCTTGAGATACATCATTTTAAAGGTATTTAAAATCCTAATCCAACGGCGTTCACGAAATTTAAATCCACCACCAACTTTTGAATTTAGAAGAAAAACGTCATCAAACTCGGAATATTAAAAAAAAAAAATTAATACTTTAAGACAAAAACTTACTTTATCAAGTTTTCAAAGTGCCCTCCGTTGTTAGCTAAACAATAAAATAGTCGACTGTTGAATTTTTTTCTAACATTTGAATTCTTTTTATCAGTAATTTTTCTGAGCGTAATGCTGTTGCAAATTTAGCTCCCCGGTGCCATTTGCGGCTATCAATTTTCCTGGTACGAGGTGATATGGGAACGATAACGCCCATGTCTAATTTAACGATAAATTTCAGATAAAATGAGCCAGTTTTACTTTCTGGATGACTTTGTTACTTATTCGTATTTAGTGTTCGATTTCTTGACGACTGCAACGAGTTAAAACCGAGTCTGTTGTGATTAAATTTTTAAATTTTGAAAACTTCACACTGATTTAAATCATTTCATTTTAAATCAAATCATGGTTTACACTACACAAGAGAGAGTTGAAATAATTAGTTGTATGGTGCTCAGAATAGGTGTGCTCGTAATACCGCCCGAGTTTTCAACGAAAGGCATCTTGAAAAAAATGTGGGATACCAATATGTGCTAAGTCTTGCACGAAAATTTGAAAAAACTGGCTCAGTATGTAACAAAGCAAATAAGCAACCATGAGTTCTCAACGAAGCTGCACAAATTGAGGTTTCAGCATGTTTTGCTGCTGAACCTACGACTTCAATTCCAAAAGTCGCTGCATTAACGAATATTTCCGTCGGTTTCATACATAAAGTTTTTAAACTTTACACACTCTTTCCTTATAAATTTACCGTTCTCCATGAAGTCGGCGAGAATGATTATGATATAAGGATTCAATTCTGTGAATTAATGACTGCCAGAATTCAAGACGATAGGAATTTGGTAAAGAATATTTGCTTTAGTGATCAATCAACGTTCTTTCTGAATGGTTTTCTTAATAAACACAACTGTAGATATTGGGATAATCAAAATCCACGAGTGTTCGTAGAGGGTCATACACAGTTTCCACAAAAAATTAATGTCTGGGCGGGAATTCTTGGAAACGAAATAATAGGCCCTTTGTTTATTGAAGAAAATTTAACTGGTGATTTGTATTTAATTTTGTTGGAAAATTATATTGACCCACTCATAACAAAGTCCTTAGAAAACCAGCTTAATGAAGAAGGCAACCCACTGCTGGATGAACAAAATTTGCACTATCAACAATACGGTGCACCACCACACTATGCCTTGCGTGTTCGCGAGTGGCTTAATCAAAGATTTCCCGACAAATGGATTGGCAGACAAGGCGAACTGGAATGGCCCGCTAGATCTCCCGACTTAACACCACTGGACTTCTTCCTTTGGGGTTATTTGAAATCAGTTGTAATAAAACCATAATCCTCCACCAGAGAATATTCAGGTTCTAAAAGATAGGATCATCCAAGCTTACCGACAAATTACTACAGAAACATTTCAAAACGTTAGACGAGAATTCGTCGATCGACTATTTTATTGTTTAGCTAACAACGGAGGGCACTTTGAGCACTTAATAAAGTAGGTTTTTGTCTTAAACTATTGAATAAAATTTTTAAAAATATTCTGGATTTGATGACGTTTTCTTCTTCTAAATTCAAAAGTTGGCGGTGGATTTAAATTTCGTAAACGCCGTTGGATTAGGATTTTAAATACCTTTAAAATGATGCATCTTAAGCTTGGGGGTGTCATTTAAAATTATAAAGACTGGGGCTTAGGGGGTGAAAAGTAAAATTCAAAAATACTGTTTTTGAACGTGCACCTCGAAATCCCAAATTGACCTGTTTTTTTTAACCAGATTTCCCTGATAAATAAATTATTGAGGGTGGCTAGTTTTGAAATGAAAGCACTGTATAATTTATTTATTATTTTATTATAATTTTGTATTGAGTATTTACCAAGTTGTGGCCATAATCTTAATTTAATCAAAGTATCTTAATATATAATAACAGATATGAAATTGGAGCTAAAATAAGAATAGGTGTATTGCAACGATGCCAATTATCGCCATAATTTGTTCAGTCTATTCATAGAATATACAATAAGTCGGCCGAATGAAGGGACAGTAGGAATCAAATTAAATGGACAACGCTTGTAGGAGAAACGAAAAAAAAACAATTGCAAATGATGCTCATTGTACTGGATGCTGCGTTTTGAAGATTTAAACAAAAAATCCATATACCAAAACAAAAGTAGTGACTATAAGTGAGGACATGAATGCTAAAAAGTTTAACGGCCAACGACTTGACCAAGCAGAAAAATATTCACTTACCTTAAGCGTATTATTACGGACTAGCTGTTGCCCGCGAGTTCGTCCACGTGGAATTCAGTTATAATAAGAATAACCATATTTTCAGTCTGTATAGGCCTAGCATAGTCATAGATACCTAAAGAACTGACATACATATACAAATTAAACCTAAAACCCCGGTTAATATTGCAGAAAATAAACTCAAAATAACAAACATTTTAACTTGGACCTGTGGAAGACGTTTATCAAGTCATACGTATGAAGTGTTAGAATGTATGGGTCGGAAAGCTAATATTTGAAGTAGCAGGATGAAAATAGAAGCGTTGGAAATGTGGATATGGTGGAAAATGACAAATACATGGTGGGTCGATAGAAAGAGGAAGAAAAGTGTGCTAGAAGAGATTAGAAAATAAAGATCCTTGCTGAAAGAAAGTGAGAGGAGGAAGGCAGAATCTCTTAATCTTATTCTAAGACATAATAACGTTCTAACAACATTATTTGAAGGGCACATACCTGGAAATGAGGGAAGAGGTAGACCAAGGCGAAAACTTCTAGAACACCTAATCCAATTGATGAAGTGTGGAAGCTACAATGAAATTGAAAGAGCTGCTGGAGTCAAACAGTCATTGTTACGACGACCAGGCGACATCACTAGCATACTGTGATGATGATCTGGTTGATACCTGTTGTTACGTTTTAAACAACAGAAAAGTGAGAACCCAAATCACCTCATCACATTTAAAAAAACCTAAGTATGGTTTCGTCACCCACGGGTAAATTCCTGGCTGGTGAGTGAGTGCCGAGACGAGACGAGCGACCTGGCTGGGCAGAATGAGGTGACCCTCATCTGGGTGCCGGGTCACTTGGGGGGTCAAAGGCAATGAAGAAGCTGACAGTCTCGCGAAGAGAGGGTCAGCAGAACCATTTATGGGACCAGAACCTGGGCGTGACAAAGAGCACTGCCAGGGGACCCATTAAGTCCTGGGTCAGAAACCAAGACAAGGTGTACTGGGAAGACTGTCCAGGGCTCAGACATGGTAAGTCAATAATTGACGAATCCAGTTCAAAGAGAGCTGTGGAGCTGCTAAATCTTAGCAGAGGACAGCTCAGAAACACAACAGGTCTCTTGGCGGGGCACATGGCCGTCAAGAAACACATGCATAAAATGGGGCGGTTCGAAGGGGACCTCGCATGCAGACTCTGCGGCGAGGAGGAGAAATCAGCCCATACATCTTGTGCGAGTGTAAAGCTCTGGACCGTAAAAGACAACTGATCTATGGTCATTCTAGACCGGAGACAGAGCAATATAAAATACAAAATATAAAACTTCACCCTACCAATCGCTGTGGAGACTAGTTCAAGGCACAGTGATTTTGGAATGGGTGGAGTAAGACTAAGGGTATGCACAATCAACCAAAGGTTGCAGTGCTATCGGGGCGGCAAGGCCGCGGACGAGCAATGAGGGAAAAAATGGTTTTGTCAGGTGTTTTGGGTTCTCAAAGTGTACTTATCAATGCTCATCGCAGGTTCCAATCTTAACTTAGAGAAAGGTAAGCTTTAGAAAAAATCTGGAAGAAATAAATACATGCAACATTTTTCTTTAATCTTTTGTCTTAAATCAAAAATCGTGGTGCGGAAATAAAATGGCAATGTAAAGGTCTTGCTACTGTTTGTAACTCAGATCATACACTAGGAGTAACGTTAAAATAAATAAAAATAAGTAAGAAACTATTATTAAAAATATTTACGTTTTAAATAAGGAAGTTTTCCAGAAGAGAACCATGCCGATTAAATCCGAGATCCAGTCTGTCTGTTTTGTACCTGATCTGACTAGATATAACTCTTAAAGATCTTCACCAGGTGCTAAAAAAAGACGTGGGGCTTTAAACCAACATGTCTAAAAAACGCTTTTGGCAGATTTTTGCAGAAATGTTTGTCAGCTTGATACTAGTTTCCCGCAAAAATGAGCCAAAAGCGTTTATTAGACACGTTTCTTTTGAAAACAAACGTCTTGTTTGACACTTGATAAAAAACTATCAATATTTATACCTGTTGTTATCAGACAACAGCCAGTTTTAATAGTTGTATGCATAGATTTATCAATAGAGTAATTTTCATGGAAAATTAATAACTATAAAAATAATGATTCGACATAATGACTTTTGTTCTGCGTTGACCGATGCAGTATTGCGAAAGAAAAAATAAACGACCTAATGTACCATACGATGTATTAAATTGTGGTCATAAGCAAAACGAAGTGATTAGTCTCGAATTAGGATATTTAGAAAAAATAAAAGGATCGAAAATTTTTGGGGTGTGATTAGTATTTTGATTTTCGGCCAAAGCAATTCCTGACACCTATCTTAACCTTTATATACTAAAACAAAAAGCAGAATCAGCCCAAAAAACATAAAATAATAAGAGAGAGGGAGAGAGAGAGTTGCGTGCTAAATAGATACGCATTTCAACAACGAAATTGTGTTTATCAGTAGCAGTCTCAAGTTTAGACACAACGAAAAAGTTCGGACACAGCAAATTTGCAAAAAAATTCTTCTTAATTTTAGTAACTTAATCTCCCATTAACTTACAAACTTTAATTTTTGTACAGGGTCCGGAAGACAACATGCCCTATCAGCTTTTCTGGAAAAGTGCGAGAAATAGACGAAAATATGAAATACGAAACTTGTATCTTTTTTTTCTTTTCTTTAACGTAGGTATATTTCTGCGACTATGGCCAATTATCGACGCCAGTGTGCAGTTGCACCTCACTATCCTGAAAATTTTGCCGAATCCCTGCCTTTTTGTGCAGTGGGTAGGGATCTTTAAGTTGCTCCACATCGCACCGACGGCTTTACTTCCACTCCGAGGGGCGTAACGTGCAGACATTCAACTTACTCAAATACAATGGCATAACCTCGGTTGAGGTTAATGTTACAGTATGTACTGAAAAAGTGAAAGGAGAACACTGGCATCGAACCCGATACCCACCGATGCTCTTACTCTTATATCGTCAAATAACGCCCGAAATGCTTCGAAATGTTCGTTTGTGGAGCAAAGGTTTTATAATTGTATGGAAGTGGAGGCAAAACAATTTGAACATTTAGTTAAATAACATTCTTTTATTCATTGATATTTTGTCTTATTCTTTAATTAATGATTTTATTGCCATAGCCAGACCAAAATTTAAAAAGCCTTATGTTGTCGTGAGCAGAATTGAGAAAGCTTTAAGAGGTGTCACTCAGCATGCGGTGCCATGTAAAATTTAAGGGTACTTTACGCCCCTGTCTAAGGGGTAGGTTCCAAGATACCAAAATTAACGCCATCATGCGTCCTCTTTGAGAACAAGTCAGCGTTTCACGGATTTTTTTTCTTTTTTTTTTAATCCGATATTTTCCAGGTGGAAGTTTTAATTGGCGCACCCGCTATAGTAAAGTCTCTATCAGGGCAACATGCTTATCGAGTTTCATTAAAATGGCTTTATTATTTTTCGAGATACAAACATTTATGAGAACAATTAATCAATCAATTTTGTTGTTGAAAAACTGGTCCTATTGGCCTAGCCAACGAACTCATCCAAGCTATTAACAAAAGAAAGACACGTGCCAAGCTTTATCAAAATCGGTTAGTTATTTTTTGAGTTATCGGTCGGATATATATATATATATATATATATATATATATATATATATATATATATATATATATATATATATATATATATATATATATATATATATATATATTCAAAAAAGCAATGTACAGGAAATCAAAAGCTCTTTTTAACGAGCTATCACATAACCCCTATTCCCATTTAAAAAATTTTGAGGAAGGACACCGCCGCTTAGGAGGGTACAGTTTGGGCTATACTTTTTGCGTCAAATGATAACGTGTTTCAGGTTTTTGTCGCCAAAATGTTTTCCCGCCAGTCATGACTGCCAGATCATTTTCAATGGGCCACCTATACAGGGTGGAGCATTGAAAACGAAACAGACCGATTTGCGTCCAGAGAATATTTTTTTTAAGAAACGCTGAAACACGTCAATTTTAATATTGAGGGGGACATGTTTTGACATAAAACTCAACTTTGTCACATCAACCCCTTAAGGGTGGTGATAACAACCCTTATATTTTAAATAGGGAACGTGGGTCAAGTGTTACATCATTTGAGAGCTCTTTTTTTTTCTGAATTCAGCACACTAATTTTTTTGGAAGTCTTATCAACTTGTTTAAAAATTATTCACAGTTGGAGTTGCAAGAACGTATTTCATTCATTGTGATAAGAAATGCACTAATTAGTCAATTATTCGTTAAAAAAAACTAGAAAACAAAACCAAACGTTCAAAAATGTGTATTCAGTTGAGCAAGTGTTCAAATTGTTGACCACCAGCTTCCATACAAAAGTACAAATCTTGTTTAAAACGAGCTCTGACATTGTGGAGCATTTGTGGAGTTATTAGACCGCATTCTTCAACAATGCGTCGTCGTAATTCTTCCAGAGACTCCGGTTCTGTTGCGAAAATTCTACTCTTTAAATGGCCTCATAGAAAGAAGTCTAAAGGAGTTAAATCCGGTGTTCTAGGGGGCCACTCAATAGCACCTCTACGTCCAATCCATTACTCTGGAAACTCTCTGTTCAAAAACTCCCTAACGCGTTGTGAAAAATGCGGAGGAGCTCCATCTTGTTGAAACACTAATTGATTTTCTTGATAGCGATCATCATTTTCAACAATGTCAATTGGTAGAGGGTAAACGATATCTTCTAGTAATTCCAAATACGTTTCGCCACTCAAATTGCCATCAAGAAAAATTGGTTCGATTAAACGGTCTTCAAAAATGCCAGTCCAGACATTCAATTTGTGTGGAGTTTGAGTGTGGACTTCGTGAAAATTTCTTGGATTATTATCTGCCCAATAACGACAATTATGACGATTGACTGTAGAGTTTAATATAAACGTACACTCGTCTGAAAAACAGATATTGAACAGGAAGTTCCCGTTATCAGCTATTCGTGCAGTCATAACTTCACAAAACCCCAGCCGCCGATCAAAATCATCTTCATTCAGTTGTTGTACAAGATGAATTTTATATGGGTGAAATTTATGATGCTTCAATATTCGCTGAACAGTTAGTTCTTCTTTTGATGTTTGAAACAGTGGCCAATTTTCTCGTGCTCAAAGTTGGGTCTGCAGCAATTTGTCCTAAAACTTCAATCTCAGTAGTCTCATTTCTAACCGGAAATTCACGTTCGGTATCCCGTTTTTTGTTGGCTACTGAACCACTTTGTCGAAACTTTGCAACTAACTCCAAAATGTATTTTCTGTTAACATGTATGTTCGGATGTCGTTCATTAAACAAATTTGCGGCACGGTTGGCAAAGTCATCGTTTTTGAAAAAAAGAGTAATTATTTTAACTTTTTCTTCTACAGAATACACCATTGTGAAATTAATTATCGGTAGTACTATCAAGAATCAAACCGACCGATAAACTAAAATAATAAACCGCATTTCTCTCATTCCGATAAGAAATGTTCTGATAGTCAATTTTTTTACAAACTAACAAAACATTGACTATCAGCACATTTCTTATCGGAATGAGTGAAATGCGTTTTTGCATTTTCAACTGTGAATAATTTTTAAACGAGTTGATAAAACTTCCAAAAAAGTTAGTGTGCTGAATTCAGAAAAAAAGGAGCTTTCAAACGATGTAACACTCGACCCATGTTCCCTATTTAAAATATAAGGGTTGTTATCACCAGTAGTTGATGTGACAAAGTTGGGTTTTATGTCAAAACATGTAATATTAAAATTAACGTGTTTCAGCGTTTCTTAAAAAAAATTCTCTGGACGCAAAACGGTCCGTTTCGTTTTCACTGCGCCACTCTATATATATATATATATATATATATATATATATATATATATATATATATATATATATATATATATATGTATGTATGTATGTATGTATGTATGTATCACACCGATAACTCAAAAAGTAATGGTCCGATTTTGATAAAATTTGGCAATGTACCTTTCTTTTGTAAGTGGCTTCGATAAGTTCGTTAGCCAGGAAATTCGAACCAGGTTTGCCGGGAAAATTTTGGGTTTTCTTTCGGAAAAAAATTTTATCTCAAAAAATAGAAAAGCTATGGTAACCAAATTTGGTACGCAAGTTTACGATATTAAAAGGAAATTATATACCGAAATCTATATTTCTATGTTACAAGAAAAAAAAGTTATAAAAAAAAATTTGGTGCCAGATCATTTCTATGAAAATTCACTACCATAACGTACTTGCTCCGTCCAGACTTTTTTAATCGTTTAATGTTGCAGGTACAATCGCTATCACTTTGATTGTATTTTAATATTTGTATTTGGTACATTATTTATTTACACTTCTGCTTCTTTAAGATCGCTCAATTTTGATAGCTTTACTACCCCATATTTTGTTAATTTATGTTTTATTTAATAGTTAGTGGTTTAATTATTTGAGTAAAGCTTAGAAAATACTACCCTTAGTCGTGAAAAATTTAAATTTTGAGTCGGGCAAATCAGGAAAAGTGAGGCAAATTAAAGTTACTTTCGAGATGGGAACCCTGGAGGAAAGGAGCTGGTAGTGAAATTTCTACCTAATTTTTTTTCCATATACCAGAAACGTCGGGCAAAATATTTCGCAGCTAATAAAAAACCAGATATCGATAAAAAAAACGAATGTATATTTATTATTTCATCACTGTACAATGCAAAAATTATGAACGGGTTTAGAATATGAAAAATTAGATTTGAAGTGCTGCCTGCATTATCCTTTGTAAAATTTTAATGAAATTGTTATGCGTAAAATTAAATTTTAATTAATATGTAACTGTTGTAAAACATTTTCATTGTTAAATATGTTTTATTGTTAGAGATGGCGTGTAGCCATTGAATTGAAATGAATTTTATAGCAGCTATAATCAATAGTTTCTATTTCGTTCTCTTGAGTTTGGGTTGGGTTATTTATTTTAATGTAATCGATTATTGAATCTTTTATTATTTGTCTTTTTTATGAAGATAATTCGTAGAAGCTTCCACACTTTCTAATTTTGAACTAGTACCTATTTAAAATTTGTTTTAAGATGTTAATACCGTTTATAATTAAAACATATTAGCATGTCAACACCACTGTAGACAAACTCCGAGTCTTAGACTTGTGCGAGGGAGCTTACACATATGTCATACTTTAAAAAAAATGCTAGGTAATCCAAAAGATGAGGATAAAGTCACTGAAATGTTGGGGATCAATGAAATAGGTTGCAAAGCTTGTAAACTCAAATATGTTGGACAAACTAAAATACCTATTGAAAGTAGATCTAAGGAACATTTAGCACAACTCAGATGTGGTACTATAGATGTCATGCGTTGCCCGGCATGATTGGGATCATACTCCCCAGGTAGATAAAGAAACCCTTAAGCTAATTAAATAAGTTAGACAATCGCGACAATTAGACGAATGATGTTGTGGTGTTCCACAAGGTTCGGTTATCGGGTCCATTTTGTTTGCTGGCTATACATCCATGTTCTAACAGTCTTTCAGTTTGTAAATATTGTCAAAAAATTATCATTAAATGTAATAAAATGACCTTGTTTTCGCAAGCTTTTAGTGTCGAAAATTATTTTAAATGTTTTTCAGTTTTTCTCCAAGTACTCTCTACTACCGTAACATCGTAGTAAACATTACAACTTCTCGAATTTTGTATTGAATGTGACATATCTTTTCACTTGTAAAAGTGTATCTTCTAATCAGCTTATTTTTTAATGCCTTTTTATGATCTATGATCTCCTGAGTGATACACGGAAATACAATAGATTTACTGAATCTAAAAGATTTAGTCAGCTGATAATTTTAGATAGTGTAAAAAAGATAATATTGGTTTTAGTTATCAACAATATTATCAGTTTTATTATGGCGACACGTTTATGGTATTATGTACTTAAATAAGAGATGTTTTTTATTAAAAAATATGAAAAATTCGTGGAAACCAACAGATTTATACAGACTAAAAGGCACCAAACTAGAGTTTTCAGTGATCGAGACGAAAGTAAATATAAACAAAAATTTATTTGAGTAACGTAAATTCTCAGGGAGTTTATAAAAAGTAATGCATTGTGAAAATGTGACTAGGTAACTATATTGCCCACAGCCAGGTGGCGAAAAGAGCCTCGGTGGTTCAAGGGCAAGAACGCGTGCCTCTGACCCGAAGGGTACTGGGTTCGATCCCAAAGTACGTCTTTAACTTTTTCAGTACAAACTGTAACATTAACATCAACCGAGGTTCGGGCATTGTATTTGAGCAAGTTGAATGTCTGCACTTCCGCCTTTCGGAGGGGGTGTAAAGCCGTTGGTCCCGTGTCCATGCGATGTTGGGCAGGTTAAAGATCCCTAACCTCCTTACAGAAAGGCAGGGATTCGGCAAAATGTCCAGGATAGTGAGGTGAAACTGCTCCCTGGCGTCGGTGATTGGTCATAGTCGCGGAAATAAGTCGACGTTAAAGAAACAAAACACACACAGGCGGCAAAAATTCTGCTGATCATAGTAAAAAATATTAAAATGAAATCTATCCAACATTTACCTTTTGTAAGGTATTAAGTACACTCGGCTTTTTAGAAAACCTTGTATAAAAAACAATGTACCATATTTCACTAAATTTTGTTGTTTGAAAATGTACAAAAATGTTCCGAAAATAAACTTAAAATGTTCCCGAAAAAACTGGTTGCGTAGCCAACGAACCTTGGGTTAATTAAGGTATTGAAATCTGAAACAAACAAAAAAAACTCTAATGCAGATTTTCCTGGCTAACTGTATATGTATGTATGTATGTATGTATGTATGTATGTATGTATGTATGTATGTATGTATATATATATATATATATATATATATATATATATATATATATATATATATATATATATATATATATATATATATATATATATATATATTGTACGGTTCAGAAAAGGATAAATGTAATGCCGCGAAATACCTAAATGTTTAAATTAAAATAAATGCGCGCATTAACATCACTGGTTTATAAATACCCGTTTAACACTCCTGAGGGACCAGAGAAATTGTTGTTTGTGGGGCAGATTTATGAATACACGTGATAAAAGTAATAGCAATTTAATATGAGTTACAAAGTTAAATACAGAAATGAATGTTGTAATCCAATAATGATATACAATGGATAGGTGACCTACGATTGGAGAAGTAGATTGCTGTAACCAGCACGTGGGGGGCGTCGTCCAAAGGGGGTCAAGGTGTTTCACGTGTCCAGGTGACGACTGTGGAGCCATGCGGTGTGTTGATGCCGTGGTTGAATGGATTTTTAGTAACATGGATCAGTCGCGCATCGGGAGATTGGTTCTTCCACAATGAGGCTCACTGACCTGTCAACGTGACAACCGTGGGGGGTGACTTGACTACGTGTCGCGGGTCAGGCGATCTTCCTATGATGTTCCCTGACCGCTGAACGACGACGCAGTTAACTTGGGTATGACGACAGCATAATCAACTATTATGCCGTGTCTGACTAACACTCACGGTTCAGCTGATCTTGCCACGACCATACTGAACGCTGGATGACGTGAAAGTGAAGTGCTCTAGGGTAATCTGGTAGCTCCTCGCTTGGTTGGTGACGCTCGATGATAACTGTCACAGGGATAACAATGTTGTACGCCGGAGGTCGCTGTTGTTGCCAACTGTTGCAGGGGTGCCTATGTCGTCCCTGCCCCTTTGGTTGCTGTTGTTGCCAACTGTGTCGTAACTGCCTCTGGTGGCTGTTGTGGGCACCGTGGGACGTTTTCTGGGTGGGAATCTACAGGGTCGGACTCGGGGAGATTGAGCGTGGGGATCAAACAATATTAGAACACAACATATATACAGTGTGTCCCAAACCGGATGAGAATGTATTGCTATCTCTGTTATTATTAGATATATGGAGACGGTTAAATTATTAATGTTTTGTAGAATTCAGGCTCGTTCCAAATATGACTTATATTTTGCCCTGCCTCTTTTCGTTTTCGAGTTATTTGAAAAAAAAATTGTCGCTTTCTTTTTTCTTTAATATCTAAGTAGGCGTTGATCTGACGTGACTAAGACTTGCACATTTTCAGGACACTTTTTACAGAGTAATCTTTTTGTGATATTCTCAACTTTGGATTGTCATTTGTTTTTGAACTACAGGTACTAACGTTTGTTTTTATTATGGCAGCCATATTGGATTTTTTTGCTCATGTGATAGCCTGTGACAAGAGCTTTCCAATGATGTACAACATGCTTGAGAAATCTTGTAATTGCACTGACAATTTTGAGAAAAACCGTTTTGAGGATAGTAGGCTATGAAATACAATGCCAGAAAACAAGTGACAAGAAAAAGTGTTCAAAAAGCAGTAGGCCATGGAGTCTAACAATAGACTTCTACTTTTAACATAATTTTCCGTAATGATTCACGATAAAAAATATTGTGATTTAATTTACAATACTTAGTTAAGTAATAATGCTAGGTAATATTATGTGAAACAGTTTAATAACGAAACCCGGCAATAACAAATGGAAACTTAAACTCCACAAAACAACACAATTAGAAACGGAACTCAACAAATAATAAAATAGAAACTTAAAAATACACTAAATGGAAAATTATTCAATATGGCCACCGTTTTGTTCAATGCACTTTATACACCTTTTTGAAACATGCCTGCAAACTCTGGTGAGGGTGTTTTGGTTAACATGTTTTATAGCTTCCGTGATTCTGTTTCGTAATTCATTTATATTTTGTGGTGGATCTAATTTATACACATCATTCTTCAGAGTACCCCAAAAAAATCCATGGGTGTTATATCAGGACTTCGAGCACACCAATGAATCGGCCCATTGTTACAAATGACACGATTATTAAATTTTTGGTACAAAAATTCTTTGACGATCCTAGCATTGTTAGCTGGACAACCGTCTTGTTGGTACCAAATCTCGTCTAAATTATCATGAACTCTTCTAATTGTTGGTAAGATATCATTTCTCAATAGATTAAGATACCTTTCCCCAGTTAAATGATTTTCAAAAAAGAACGGACTAACAATGAAGTTATCTGAAATTTTTTAAAATTAAATGTCTAATCTACAAATAAAAATAACAGTTTTTTACCTAATAAGCCGCACCAAACATTAATACCAAATTTGCCTTGCAATCGTCTTTCTTTCTTTAGATGGGGATTTTCATTTGCCTAATAATGCATATTATGGCGATTATACACACCACAGGTATGTGTCCTTCCAATAATCTTTTCAGAAAGTTATTATGTCTTAGAATATAACCAATAAAATTTGCAAGCATTTTTCTTCTCTCCCCTCTCCTAACACATTTGTATTCTTCTTTCTATCGGTGTACCGTGTCTTTGTCATTTTTCTCCCTGTCTACATTTCAAAAGCTTCATGACTTGCTAAGTTATAGCCCAAGTTTCCGCCACATACACTACCACACTCCACACGTACGACTTGATGAACTGTTTCCTCATGTCCTAACTAAAATGTTTATACGTAAGAAGAGTACTTTGTTTGTTGAATGCTTGTTAAGCCATCGCGATCATCCTCCTCAGATCTTTGCTACATTTACCATCGTCTGTGATAATACTTCCAAGGTACGTGAATAATTCAAGTTGTTCTGATCAATTTGAATAATTCGTCTATCATTATTTTACTACTATGTATTAAAATACAGTAGACCAAAATCGTTATTATGATTGCTGACTAAGGCGACGAGATGTTTTCGTAGACTTATTTTAAGTAAGTACGTCAGTAAGTGTTAAAATTATAATTGAAACCGATCCTCAAAAGAATATAAAACTTATATACAATATGCAGTGCTTCATAAGAATGAATAAAAAGTATACTATACACTGATGCCAATTACAGCTGCAGATTTGGAGTTTTTTCTCGTCCCAATTTTTTTAATTTTGAAGATAAATCATTGTAATTAAAAAAATACATGAGATATAGGCACGGAGTTTGTTTTATTTTTGATCTACGAAAGTACTACATGTTATATTAAAGTTTTATCGAGTTCAGAAGTTGTCTTCATACGTAGCTGCCGTTAAACTAAAAAAATAAAGTTAGTGGGCTAATTTTTAGAGCAATATTCGCTAAAAAACGTAACGTTCGCTTCCGGAAATGTAAAAAAACTGCTTAAGTAAAAATATTTAAGTTTTGTTAACACATAATTTTGTGTTGACAAATTCTAATTTACTAAAAAATAATTGTCCTCTCCTATTCTCATTGGAGGTTTAAATATGCAAGAGATAGTGAAGAAAAACCAATCGATATCAAATTTATGACTTGTAGCGTTCTTGTAAAACCTTGAATTTTACATCTAATATGTTTCCCATATTGTTTAAAGCAATGCGTTATAAATTCAGGCCACTCCTTTAGATAATAGCCTTACTGGGAGGAATTATTAATAAAAAATCAGTTTTTTAAATATTATCATATTATGGCGCCTATTATGAAAGCATAATTTAATGTCTACAGCTCGACATTTTCCTTATAATAACTTAATAGCCAGAGACTTACAACATTTATTTGTTAAAAAAACTGGAAAGTAACTCATAAATATCTTTTAGTCGCACATACATAAATCAGGAAAATCAAAAATTCCAATGTTAACAAATTATTCAATATAGGAAGGGGAATATTATTTAACTATCAGCTGTTAGTGTGTTTTATTCAGAACCTAAGTGAATTTAGCTCTCCTATTCACATTTATTAATAAATTCATTTCTGGAACTTTGCCTTTCCTTATTTTATAGATTTTAACCCCCGATGTAAGAAGGAGTGTTATGTGTTTGACGCGTAACTATATGTGTGTTTGTTTGTCGTCTTGTAGCTCATGTCCGATTTTAATCGCGCTATGAGCGTTTGAAAACTTATAATTGCAAGAAAGTTTTTTATAATCGGTTTAAAATTTCTTTTGCAATTTCTTCTTCGTCCATGGTTTTTTTATTAGATGGAATTATCATTAAAAAATTGCCGCAAAACTTCCACGTAGAAAGCCTGCTTAACTATCTGACCCTGTGGAACAAACTGGATGGGTCGAGTGTTACATCATTTCAAAGCTCTTTCTTTTCTGATTTCAGCACACTAATTTTTTTGAAGTTGTATCAACTCGTTTAAAAATTATTCACAGTTGAAGATGCAAAAACGAATTTCACTCATTCTGATAAGAAATCGATTCAAGTAATAAAATCACGCTGACTGTTATATAGGGTGGCGCATTGAAAACGAAACAGACCGATTTGCGTCCAGAGAATTTTTTTTAAGAAACGCTGAAACACGTCAATATTAATATTGAGGGGGGCATGTTTGGACATAAAACTCAACTTTGTCACATCAACCCCTTAAGGGTGGTGATAACAACCCTTATATTTTAAATAGGGAACATGGGTCGAGTGTTACATCATTTGAAAGCTCTTTCTTTTCTGAATTCAGCACACTAATTTTTTGGAAGTTTTATCAACTCGTTTAACAATTATTCACAGTTGAAGATGCAAAAACGCATTTCACTCATTCCGATAAGAAATGTGCTGATAGTCAATGTTTTGTTGGTTTGTTAACAAAAAATTGACTATCAGAACATTTCTTATCGGAATGAGAGAAATGCGGTTTATTATTTCAGTTTATCGGTCGGTTTGATACTTGATAGTACTACCGAAAATTAATTTCACAATGGTGTATTCTGTAGAAGAACGAGTTGAAATAATTACTCTTTTTTTCAAAAACGATGACTGTGCCAACCGTACCGCAAATTTGTTTAATGAACGACATCCGAACAGACATACATTTTGGAGTTAGTTGCAAAGTTTCGACAAACTGGTTCAGTAGTCAACAAAAACAACTGAACGTGAATTTCCGTTTAGAAATGAGACTACTGAGATTGAAGTTTTAGGACAAATTGCTGCAGACCCAACTTTGAGCACCAGAAAATTGGCCACTGTTTCAAACATCAAAAGAAGAACTATTCAGCGAATATTGAAGCATCATAAATTTCACGCGTATAAAATTCATCTTGTACAACAGCTGAATGAAGATCATTTTGATCGGCGGCTGGAGTAGCGGGAACTTTCTGTTCAATATCTGTTTTTCAGACGAGTGTACGTTTTTATTAAACTCTACAGTCAATCGTCCTAATTGTCGATATTGGGCAGATAATAATCCAAGAAATTTTCACGAAGTCCACACTCAAACTTCACAGAAATTGAATGTCTGGACTGGCATTTTTGGAGACCGTTTAATCGGACCAATTTTTATTGATAGCAATTTGAGTGGCGAAACGTATGTGGAGTTACTAGAAGATATCGTTTACCCTCTACTAATTGACATTGTTGAAGATAATGATCGCTACCAAGAAAATCAAGAGGGTTTTCAGAGCAATGGATTGGGCGTAGAGGTGCTATTGGGTGGCCCCCTAGATCACCGGATTTAACTCCTTTAGACTTCGTTCTATGGGGCCATTTAAAGAGTAGAATTTTCTCAACAGAACCGGAGTCTCTGGAAGAATGACGACGACGCATTGTTGAAGAATGCCGTCTAATAACTCCACAAATGCTCCAGAATGTCAGAGCTTGTTTTGAACAAACTTTTAACTTTTGTATGAAAGCTGGTGCTCAACAATTTGAACACTTACTTAACTGAATAAACATTTTTGAACATTTGGTTTTGTTTTTTAGTTTTTTTTAACGAAAAATTGACTAATTAGGGCATTTCTTATCACAATGAATGAAATATGTTCTTGCAACACCAACTAGGAATAATTTTTAAACGAGTTGATAAAACTTCCAAAAAAATTAGTGTGCTGAATTCAGAGAAGAAATAGCTTTCAAATGAAGTAACACTCGACCCATGTTCCCTATTTAAAATATAAGGGTTGTTATCACCACCCTTAAGGGGTTGATGTGACAAAGTTGAGTTTTGTGTCAAAACATGTCCCCCTCAATATTAAAATTGACGTGTTTCAGCGTTTCTTAAAAAAATTCTCTGGGCGCAAATCGGTCTGTTTCGTTTTCAATTGATTTTGGTTGCGTGTCTTCCTTTTGTAAATAACTTTGACGAGATCGTTAACCACTCCAATTGGACCAGTTGTCTTGATGAGATTTAGTTTACATGTTGCCTTTCTTGAAACATTTCCATGTACCAAAATTAAAGTTTTTAGGTTACTAAGAAATTAATATTATTATTAATACATACATAATACAGGGGCCTATACTGTAAATATACAAGAACTAAAATTTTGCTACAGATTGCGTAACTGTTATGGTGATTGATTGGATTATCAAGAAGAGGCAAACAGTGAAATCAAATAAATAAGTAAACAAGCCTAATATAGATTCACATATTCACATTCGCAGCACTGACCACATCCTCCGGCGGAGAGTTCGTCATCGAATGCCCTGTTAACAAAGAAATTCAGACGATGAGATGTTCTAAATTGTTCTTTACTCAACTTGATGCTGTGCCCCCGGAGTTAGGGAGTTTGGAACTTTAGTCAAAAGTGACAAATGATCCGCATCGGATGTAAACAGGTCGTTTATGTTACGAAACATCTGTATCAAATCGGCTCTCCTCCGCCTACATTCCAGGGGCTGAATCTTCATCAGGTGAAGGCCTTGTTCGTAAGACAGAGCGCTAAATTTACTAGGACATCGTGAAGCGTTATGTTGGACTCTATCGAGTGGTTTCATATCTCCAATCAGAATTAATATAGAGCTTGCCGGCGAACTGAGGATCAGGATGCGGAAGCACTCTCCTCAAGAGGTAAAGCACGCTGTTGGGTTTTTTGGAGGCTTGTTCCGCCTTAGGAGTCCACGACAAATTGGGCGAGATGATGATGCCAAGACCAGGCTGAGTGGAAACTCTGTTGACTTGCTGACTGCCGACATAATAGGAGAGTTGGGATTTCTCGTCCCCATGTGAAGCACACCACACTTTTCCAAACTCAGAGGGATTTCCCATACGGCACTCCGTTTATTGACAAAATCTAGGTCTTCCTGTAGTGTCACCATATATTTTTGTATCGTCGGCATATGGTGTGCTACTGGGCTTCAGTGATCTGAGTAAGTCTGAAGTATAAATTAAGAAGAGAATCGGCCCTAGGACCGAACACTGAGGCACGCCACTAGATACAGATCCCATTTGCGACCAACCTTTACAGAAAGATCAGACAGATCTATTGGATTGAAACGTCCTGATCCAACGCAGCAAAAGGCCACGTATTCCATCATTTTACAATTTATGGACGAGGAGATCGTGAGGAATCCTATCAAACGCTTTGCTAAAGTCTAGATATATTAGATCTACAGACTGTCATTTGTCCAATAATCTAGACCAGTCATTAATGGAACACATGATGTTGGTTACGACGGATCTACCGGAAACAAAGCCATGCTACGAATGGTTTATAATACCACACTCTATAAGTAGGTGCATCAATTGCTTAACAATAATCCTCTCCATAATCTTGCAAATTATGGGCGTGAGACTCACGTGTCGATAGTTATTAATATATTAATGGATATATAATAACTGCTGCTGACCTTCTTTCCTTTGTCACCCATTCTTGGAACAAGTCTATGGAACTACACGGTGAATCCTAGATTGTCGCTCTAGACATATCCAAAGCATTCGACCAGGTCTGGCACGCAGCACTGCTTAATAAATTTTCCGCCTATGGCCTACCACCAAAACTCTGTACCTGGACAGCAAACTTCCTCTCCAACCGGAGCATTTCTGTTGTCGTGGATGGCCATTCCTCTAAACTATATCCAATTAATGCAGGAGTTCCTCAAAGTTCAGCTTTAGCCCCTAGTTTGTTTCTTCTATACATCAATGATCTCCTCTCTAGCACATCCAACCCAGTTCACAGTTACGCGGACGACAGCACTCTCCACTTAAATATACAATATTCTAAGCCTGTCTTTGGCCCAATTAGATGAGGATCGCAGACTCATGGAGGGTTCTGTCTCCGTGGATCTCCAAAAAAGATTAGGCTGGGGAAGTAGAAATCTTCTACAATTTAACCCCACCAAATCTCAGTCTTGCTTTCTTTCTCATAAAAGATACACCAGCCCTAGACCCATCACAATGAACAACCAAGTTATTCAAAGTAATGAGTCCTTTTCACTTGTTGGCATTTCTGTGGATCGAAATCTCAATTAGCACCAACATGTCACATCAATTGCAGAAGCGGCTGCTAAGAAATTAGGTTTCCTCTTCCGGGCTCGCAAATACTTTTCACCAGCTAATCTCTATACCTTATATACTTCGCAAATAAGGCCAAACCTCGAATACTGCTCCCACATCTGGGGTGCTGCTGCCGCTTCTACACTTGCTATCCTGGACTCCATTCGGAAGAGAGCTATACGCCTCATTGGTGACCCTACCCTCACCCAAAGGCTGCCATCCCTTGCCCACCGACATGCCGTTGGCCTCTCTCTTTTATAGATATCTGCACGGGCACTGCTCAGAGGAGCTTTGTTCCATAGTTCCTCCACCTGCTCCCCCCAACCGATCTTCCAGGGAAACAGAGCAAATGCACCCTTTTACTATTTAAGTCACCAGACATAGAACATCTTGTTATGCCCACTCTTTTGTCCCGAGGACTTCCAAGTTGTGGAATTCCTTGCCGGCGCATGTTTTTCCTTCTCCTCCGAACCTCCAAACCTTCAAGTCTGGAATTAACAAGTTGCCTCTTTCCTCCTTGTCGACACCCACGGTACGATAGTATTTAGGCTGTAAGCCCTCGTGGTGTGTTGTTGAAATAAAAAAAAAAGTTATTTAGATTAGAGCTTATAAAAATTAGCTACTATATAACTAAAATGCAGTAATTGCGTCCAGGTTTTTTCTGTGTTTTAGTTTTATTTGTTCTCAAGTAATTCATACCCTAAAGCTGAGTGCTTTCCTGTATTGGCTTCCTATTTTTTTAAAGCCGATCATGGTTATCGGAGTTTTTTTTTTACCAAGATAACAAGGTGTATCGTGCAGTGGGTCTCGTAGCCTTCAAGGATAAAAAAATCAAAGATGTCTGATATTTCCATGCTAATATTTAGTAAAAAGTATTATTATCTCTCAGATGTTGCAAAGTTTCGTGTTATTATCTTATCTTAATAGCAACTGATATACTTCATGTTCTGGTACTTCTTAGAGGTTATCTCTGTTCAACGTTGTCAGCTCTATACATTTCCAGACATACACTTATCTAATCTAATCTCTTTTTAATTTTATTATTTATAGACATTTATTTGAGAGTACAATTAAAATAATATTTTGAAGTGGATTCTTTCTTGCCTAGAAACCACAAATTCGTATAACACTATGTCACTTTAATGAAAGGTAAAAAAAAAACGAAAAACTAAATATAATGGCCCTGGCGCAGCAAGTGCATTATGGTAGCGGCATTTTATACGACTCCTGAAAATTTCAGAAGTGAATCTGCTTTTCCATACAACGGTAGAATTTCGTACAGATTTTTTTTTGTATTTTAACGTCGGTCTATTTCCGCGACTATGGCTAATCACCGAGGTCGAGGAGCAGTTTCAGCCAACTACCCTGGAAATTTAGCTGAACTCCTGCCTTTCTGTAAGGAAGGTAGGGATCTTTAACGTGCCCAACATCACATGGAGTCGTGACCGGCGGCTTTACGCCCCCTCCAAAAGTGGAACGTGCAGGCATTCAACTTTCTCAAATACAACACAACCTCGATTGATGTACATTTTTACAATATGGACTGAAAAAAGAGGGGGAGCCCTGGAATCGAACCTAGTACCCTTCTGTTTAGAGGCACACGTTGTTACGCCTGGACCACCGACCCTCTTTGTATAGTTCAATACAACATAATGACATTTGACCTGATAAAAAAGTTTTCAGCGTCTGCATGTTCCACGTTTTGCATGGGGATAGGTGTAAGTACTAACACACACATGCAATTATCAAGGGATATGGTGACAAGTACACTTGGCGAAACCCAAATCACCACGACACATCTTTTTAAAGATCTAACGATCGATTCGCTGACAACGTTAGCTTCATCAAAGGATGAAATATTCCACCAGAATATATGATCGTTAGGCCTTTAAAAATATGTGTTGTGGTGATTCGGGTTTCTCCTAATGTACTTATCAGTGCTCATCACAGGTTCCAATCTTCACTTAGTGGATGTGGTGAAACTAAGCCGATGTTAAATGAAAAATATATGAAAACTATAAATGCACATTTATCTACGTGTTGTGGAACAGCCAAATGGAAATATATTCAGTATCTCAATTATTTATACATATTTATAAAAAATCCCGAAACACCTCAATTTTAGATTAAAAAATGACATCCTGTAACGTGAAAACTTCACCCACACATTCAACCCCATTCGAGTGGTAGTTGCAACCCCCAAATTTTTAAATACGAAGTACCTCATTTGAAAGATTTCTTCATTCTGTATTCAAAAATGGTATGGTTTTAAAATTTATTGCATACATTCAAAGATTCCTCATAAATAAAGAGTTATGTCATTTTCTGTTTGTATAAAATTTATAATTTTGTGGACCATATGGGTTGTAGGGGGTGAAAAGTAGCTGGATTTTAATTATGGAGAGTTTAAGATTTATGGAAAATGAAGGCAGTATTTGAAGCATTAGATGGAGGAAGAAATGTAAAAAAGAAATGTTTGGTTTAATGTATTGCAATTTGAAGTTTGTAGAATTTGGAAATGTCAATATCGAGTTTTTTTGGGGCGAACTTCTGTAAATTATGTAGAAAAATATACAACACAAGTATACAAAACTGATACTTGCTGTCTGATTGTAACCGCATGACAGTAGTGGTCAGTTAACTGCAATTCAAAAACGTGGTTTATTTAACAGAAATGCATAAAATAACAATTCTACAGATGATTGGTTTTAGAGATAAACTAATATCACAGATCGAAGTTGCTCGTCTATTTCAAGAAAAATTTTCCGCCTATATCCCAAGGGACAATGAGTAACATTTAAAAGTAATTTCGCGGGACTGGACATGTAAGGCAGATACAAAAAACCTTCCAATGCACTGAGTAATAAGACCAAATTGGATGCCATGCTTGAGTTTGAGGAAAACCCACATAAAACGAGTCAACAAGCACCCACAACATTGTATGTTAGTCATTCATCGATTATTTGAAGACTGAAAGATAATAAAATGCATCGCTATAATTTAAAACAAAGTCAGGAGCTCATGGAAGACGATTTTGATAGAAGAACGTCTTTTTGTGAACAAATGCTGGAAATGTTAGATAACAATGTTATCCAACTAGAACATGTTTGGTTTTCTGATGAGTGCAGTTTTACACTACACGGCCATGCCAATCGTCAAAATGGTCGCTACTAATAAGACCAAATTGGATGCCATGCTTGAGTTTGAGGAAAACCCACATAAAACGAGTCAACAAGCACCCACAACATTGTATGTTAGTCATTCATCGATTATTTGAAGACTGAAAGATAATAAAATGCATCGCTATAATTTAAAACAAAGTCAGGAGCTCATGGAAGACGATTTTGATAGAAGAACGTCTTTTTGTGAACAAATGATGGAAATGTTAGATAACAATGTTATCCAACTAGAACATGTTTGGTTTTCTGATGAGTGCAGTTTTACACTACACGGCCATGCCAATCGTCAAAATGGTCGCTACTAATAAGACCAAATTGGATGCCATGCTTGAGTTTGAGGAAAACCCACATAAAACGAGTCAACAAGCACCCACAACATTGTATGTTAGTCATTCATCGATTATTTGAAGACTGAAAGATAATAAAATGCATCGCTATAATTTAAAACAAAGTCAGGAGCTCATGGAAGACGATTTTGATAGAAGAACGTCTTTTTGTGAACAAATGATGGAAATGTTAGATAACAATGTTATCCAACTAGAACATGTTTGGTTTTCTGATGAGTGCAGTTTTACACTACACGGCCATGCCAATCGTCAAAATGGTCGCTACTTTTCTAAGGAAAATTTACACTGGATACGTAGTACCCTGAAAAGGTTAGTGTTTGTGCAGGAATATTTGGAAACCATGTCATTGGTCTCTTTTTCATTGGTGGCAATTTGAACGGAGAAAATTATTTAGCACTGCTCCAAAATAATGTCGTGCCAACTTTGAAAAACTTATATCCTGATCTAGCAAACGCACAAGTTTTATCAAATGTAATATGATTCCAGCGGGATGGAGCATCAGCACATTATCAAATGAATGTCTGGCAGTACCTCGACTTAATATTTCCAAATCGGTGGATAAGGAGGTGAGGAGCATGATCACCCGCTATTAGACTTTTTCTTATGGGGATATGTGAAAAGTATTGTATACAAATCTAAACCATGCGATTTAACTGACTTAAGAATAAGAATAACGATTGCGATTAGGTCGGTCACGCCTCTGATGTTAATTAATGATAGATCCTCGTTCCACCACGGGACGTTGCTGGTGGACGCCCTCATTTTCAGGGAGGCAGTTGGCGTTATAGGCCGAGGTGATTGCGTGTCGCACTTGGGCTGCCGCAATCTCGAGGTCTATTGAATTGTCTATGGTACTCTTAACCCCTCGCACTGCTGGGTCTGCCCTGTAGACTTCCCAGTCCGCCTTGCGGGGTCCCGGTACCATGCCGTTTGTCTTTCGACTTTGGCGATTTCAAACCGGATGTATCTGTTGTCTGAGCTATTCACTTCCCCAGACACAGCCAAGTTCCTAACAAAGTGACCCAGAAACTGGGTGGAAACTGTTAGATCTATGGTACTCTTAACCCCTCGCACTTCCACTGCTAGGTCTGCCCTGTAGACTTCCCAGTCCGCCTTGCGGGGGTCCCGGTACCATACCGTTTGTCTTTCGACTTTGGCGATTTCAAACCGAATGTATCGGTTGTCTGAGCTACTCACTTCCCCAGACACAGCCAAGTTCCTAACAAAGTCACCCAGAAACTGGGTGGAAACTGTTAGATCTAAAACTTCCTCACGCCGTGTCGTGACGAAGGTCGGTTTATTACCTCTATTCAATATGTCTAAATTAAATTTCATAAAGAATTGTAAAAGTGACTCACCCCTAGAGTTTATGTCCAAGCTTCCCCACAACTCGTGGTGTGCGTTCGCATCCATGCCGATGATGGTCTGCCATCCACCTGCTCTGCTACGCACTATCAGCTGCTCAAATTCCTTGGGTGGAGGAGGGTCCGTGCAGTCTCCTGGCAAATAGGCTGATCCGACAGTAATGCCCCTCGGCCCATTCTCTCCTCCACATCGGATTTTGATCGTTGCCAAGTCCTTGGAACAGAAATTCATTAAAAGCAGAAACTCGATCCATTCCCTGGCAAAAATTCAAGCCGCGGGTTCTCGCTGGATGTGCTGTAGATGAGCTTTCCAGCAGCTGCGCCGAGTCCCTTGATCTCTCCTTTATAGAAGTACGGTTCTTGGATGAAGGCCACATCCGTGTTCCTCAGAGCCATCAGTAGTCCGGCCGTGGCTGCCCTACTGTGTTGGAGGTTGACCTGAAGGAACCTAAGTCCCATCAACCCCTGGTTGCTTCCCTAGTGGACGGCACGAGTCTGTAGCCGGAGCCACTCCTCGAGCCTCATTGGTTTTGGTTTTATTTATATTTATGTTCTTCATGTTGTTCCCACGAGAATGGGGGAAATACTGTCCACACCATCAAAACCCCCTGTGTGGTGCAAGGCAGGTTATTCTGCCCGGTACTCCAGAGGTTGCGTTCGCGACACCATCACCCTGCTGCCATCCATCCCTAGGCGCGGGTCATGTGACACCGTAGATTGGGGAGTTTGTTTCGACCTCCACGTCTAGTACCGTCATGTTTAGTTATCAGCAGGGTCACCTCCTGCAGGATGCGGCTCCTCACCGCGCATGATGGTCTTGGGGAAAGCTTCATTGAAAGCTTATGTTGTTGTTTCCACTCAGCTTGCCCCCTGGAGTCCTTTGGCCCACGACTCCTCGACCCCAAAAAGCGGCGTAATTGGTGTGGTTAAAACGAAGTCATCCAAGCGATTACTCAGGAAAAATACCCGTCACGTTTATAATTTGGCAGGTATATTCCTTTTCTAAATATTTTTTTTTCTGGAAAACTTTAACGAAATTTATACCACAAGTTTCTTTTAAAGAGATTTGCAGTACCTACATATATCAAATCTTAAATTTCTAGCTTCCTTGATAATTGAGTTTTAGGCATTTAAAGTTCTTCTCTCAAAAGGAGATCACAAGATTAAACAAATTTTGTATGATGATAGAGTGGCATCGATGTTAAGGCTTTTGAAAAATTTCTTGATAAGCGCGAATTAGGGGTTCTAGACTCGATCTCCACGGTTCGTCTAAATTTAATGTATTAATCGATGTTAAGGCTTTTGAAATTTTTCTTGATAAGCGCGAATTAGGAGTTCTAGAACCGATCTTCACGGTCCGTCTAAATTAAATATATTAATTGTAGTAATATTCCGTACTAATAACAGTATGAAAATGCACTACTATAACGCACTTGCTACGTCCCGATATTTTTTTGTCTATTTGGTCTTCTTATTACTCAAACCACCACGTGAACAGAGTGATATCTTACATAATAATTTTTTCGACAAAACCTCACAATTATTTCAAAATTGCCTCTATAAAATAAGTGCCAATATATGTTTTGCGTGGCCGATAATGTATATAGCTGATAATGTTGGGGAAATGTTTTTTGAATTACATATTTAATAGGTTTATTTTCCAATCGTTATTAATTTTTTTAGATTGAAAGCTTATCAAACTTCATTTACCTAGCTTATAAATAGGTAGGTAATGCATTTTGAAAACTGATGAGAAAATTCAGATTGAATCATACCGTAAGGAATGTTTTTGCAATATTATATAATATTAACTAACCAATAAAGACACATTCTTAATGATCAACTTATTATTCTTGAAATTAGCTCCTTAATGGATTTCGTTATTTATTGGATATAGTCCGTAAGGTTTGAAATTCATAGCTGCGTGCCTGTTTTTCTTCGATGGTGTTTTATTGGATGAATTAGGATTTAGTGCGGGTGTTCCACATGGTTTATTTTGACCCCCAACTCTTATTAGTATGCATAGCTTCATTAATGATAGCACTCTTCACAGTTCATTTTTGTTGACTCGTCTAATGTTACCTTTTGCTCCTTATCAATGAGAATTGGACAAACTAATGCTCTTGCTTGATGACCTTTTTTAGATTCTTTGTTCGTTCTGGAAATTTGCTCAAATTTAACCCTTCAAAAACACCAAATTGCATTTTATTTTGGTATGGTGACCTACAAGGCTCTCAGAATGCTGGCGAAATACTGATTAAAAAATCTACCATTTGTATATTGGACATAACAATAATTGCAGATGATCTTTGCTGACATCTGCTCCTTTATAATGTTGCAAAAGTTTCAGCAAAGAAGCTTGGATTTTTGTTTCAGGTTAAAATTGTATTTTATTTGTGGTGCTGCCCCAAGGACTATTTTGTCCTTTCTAGAATCTATTTAGAAACGAGATGGCAATTTATCTGTCGCTGTCAATCGCACTTCTGTTGATCACAGAAAAATGTTAATTTTTTTTTCTTCAACAACACACCACGAGGGCTCACAGCCTAAATACTATCGTACCGTGGGTGTCGACAAGGAGGAAAGAGGCAACTTGTTAATTCTGGACTTGAAGGTTTGGAGGTTCGGAGGAGAGGGAAAAACATGTGCCGGCAAGGAGTTCCACAACTTGGAAGTCATTGCCACAAAAGAGCGGGCATAACAAGATGTTCTATGTCTGGTGACCTGGACAGTAAAAGGGTGCATTCGCTCTGTTCCTCTACCGGCCTACCGGCTTTAGCCCCTACTTTGTTTCTTCTCCACATCAATGACCTCCTCTCTAGCACATCCAACCCAATTCACAGTTACGCGGACGACCGCACCCTCCACTCCAATATACAATATTCTAAGCCTATCTTTTTAGCTCAACTAGATGAGGATCGCAGATTCATGGAGGGTTCTATCTCCGTGGATCTCCAAAAAATGTTAGACTGGGGAAGTAGAAATCTTGTACAATTCAACCCCACCAAATCACAGTCTTGCTTTCTTTCTCATAAGAGATACACCAGCCCTCTACCCATCACAATAAACAACCAAGTTATTCAAAGTAATGAGTCCTTTTCACTTGTTGGCATCTCTGTGGATCGAAATCTCAACAACATGTGACATAAATTGCAGAAGCGCCTGCTAAGAAATTAGGTTTCCTCTTCCGGGCTCGCAAATACTTTTCATCGGCTAATCTCTATACTTTATATACTTCATAAATAAGACCAAACCTTGAATACTGCTCCCACATCTGGGGTGCTGCTGCCGCTTCTACACTCGCTATCCTGGACTCCATTCAGAAGAGTGCTATGCGTCTCATCGGTGACCCTACCCTCACCCAAAGGTTGCCATCCCTTGCCCACCGACGTGCCATTGGTGACCTCTCTCTCTTTTATAGATATCTGCACGGGCACTGCTCAGAGGAGCTTTCTTCCATAGTTCCTCCACCTGCTGCCCCCAACAGATCTACCAGGGGAACAGAGCGAATGCACCCTTTTACTGTCCAGGTCACCAGACATAGAACATCTTGTTATGCCCGTTCTTTTGTCCCGAGGACTTCCAAGTTGTGAAATTCCTTGCCGGCACATGTTTTTCCTTCTCCCCCGAACTTTCAAACCTTCACGTTCAGAATCAACAAGTTTCCTCTTTCCTCCTTGTCGACACCCACGGTACGATATTATTTAGACTATAAGCCCTCGTGGTGTGTTGTTGAAAAAAAAAGATAGATCTGTTGGGAACAGCAGGTGGAGGAACTATGGAAGAAAGCTCCTCTGAGCAGTGCCCGTGCAGATATCTACAAAAGAGAGAGGGAGGTCACTAACAGGATGGCAGCCTTTGGGTGAGGGTAGCGACACCGATGAGACGTATAGCTCTATTCTGAATGGAGTCCAGGATAGCGAGTGTAGAAGCGGCAGCGGCACCTCAGATGTGGGAGCGGTATTCGAGGTTTGGCTTTATTTGTGAAGTATATAAGGTATAGAGATTTGCTGGTGAAAAGTATTCGTATATAGTTTGTCTGTTTACCGATTTATTGACTAAATAGAGAATCGCTTCAAATTAATTTTGCTAAATTAAAAATTATAAAACATTTAAATCACAAACTATCATTTTACCTGTTGCTATAAAATTGAGGAAAGGGTCTATTTCAAATAAATTTTCTGCAAATATTTTAATCAAATAAAGAACAACAGCTATTAAAAGCTTAAGGCACACTTCTTGCAATTTTTATTATTTTGTTTTAAAATCGCCAATTTTGACGTCTCAAATCGCAAGTTATTTTTTTATTATTACGTACAGATACGGACAGGGGATAAATCCTATGGAGTCCGTGTTTTCAATGACTAGATGGGCACAACCAGAACACAGCGCAAATAAGAAAATATACTAAACGTACAAAAGTTAGAGAATACTAAAGTCAAAATAAGTCATATTGTCTTTTAAAGGTATTCACAGATGATGCGCTCACTACTGGAGAAAGCAGACTGTTTCAACTACCAAAAACTCGATTTGGGAGAAAGTTCTGCCGACAACGAACGCTGAGCGACCCCCTGGAAAGTTTGTATTTGTGTCCACGGAGACGACTATCAGAATTCCAAGTGAACATGGTGTCCAACGGTCATTATGTAAAACCATGTAAGATACGATAGGTGAAAATCAGGTCACCTCGTTCACGTCTCTCATCAAATTATTTCATATTCCACTAACCTAACGTGGCTAGACCTGAGAATGCCATAAGATACTCGGCTTGCTGCTCGTTGCACTCTTTCCAGTCGGTCACGGTCTCTTGATAGGTGGGTACAAGGCTGGCTTGTAATACTCCATTAGAGGTCCAATGTAGGTAGTGTATGCAAGTTTAGAACACTGAGCACTAAGATGGTAAAAATACGGATCATGCACAGGGTACGATTTGCCTTGGAACAGATGCTGGACACATACGCAGACCAGGTCAAGTCCTCAGCCACGATGCTCCCAGATAGTCCTGCTGTTTTACTGTTGTAAACTGAGTTCCAGTAATGTGGTATGGAATTTTGGGGGAACACTTGGTGGCGTTGAGGGGATAAACCATGACTTTCAAAAATTTTGCAGTCTGAGCGGGCTTTTATGGATCTTACTGTGATAAACTACTGGGTCGTTGCATAACTTGATGTCGCCCGCGAAAGAAGCGCATTAAAATCTGAAAATCGCTGGTGTATACTAAGAACAGCAGAGGGCAGAGGACTGAGACTTGGGGAACACCACTCACCACAGGTCGGGAAGCGCAGTATGCATCATTCGCGCGTACACGATAAGTTCAGTTGCTCAGAAAAGCCCGAATCAACAAAAACAGATCTCCACCAATTCTGTAGGATGACAGCTTTGAACAAAAGCGCCTCAAAGGTACTCTCAGAGAAATCTAGTAAACAACGGCGAAAGGTCCCCTGCTATTCATCAGTCTTGTCCAATAGTCAGCATAGGTCAATAAGTTGGTGAGTGTCGAACGGACGGGCATAAAACCATGTTGGTTTTGTGGCGTGATATGGTTTTCAAGAAGGAACGTCTGCATGCTGTGACGAATGATGGATTCCATGATCTTGGCTACTAAATGTGTCAGACTTATTTGACGATAACGTGAAGGATCGTATCTGTCACCTTTCTAGACTATTCCAGTAACATCAGCAGTCAGCCAGTATTGGGGCAGGCTATGAGACGATAAAGGTTACATAATTATGGCGAGGTGAGTGGCCTGCGCAGATCCACATCTCTTTAGCACTTCGGCAGTTATTCGGTCCGGGACAGGTAAACAATTTTCAGATAGATTGGATATTTCGGCTAGAATGTCACGTGTAATAAAAGACATCGAAGGCAATGGACTAGGCGGCACGGATAAATTGGTCCCTGGTAGGGGATCTGCTGGTTCCTCGATGTAGTTCCTGCAGAAATACTCAGCCGACTCCTCGTCGGTTGTATCCATCGAGCCATTGGTTATCCAGGGCTTAGTAGGGTTAACTTTAATGACTATGCTATGAGAATAATTATCAATACTAAAACTCGATAAAAATAGTTGCATTGTCGTTCACGCAGGTACTTCTTAAAATGCCATTCCAATCAAGCAAAGAAAGTGCTTAACTTAACAGCTCATAGTCAACGATTTTAAGAATTGTGAGGTTGTTTCGGGTGTTAGGAAGCTGAGTTGCAGCCTGTAAGTCGAAGACAGCACGCAATGGTGTGATTTTTTGAATGGTGGCAAGTGTTCGACACCGGTAATCATTTCGCTGGCTTTGGTAAATACGGGACCGTTGTTGATTTACTCTAAATCTGGTGTTGCAAGATACATGCTGTACAAGGCCCCTCTTCCCCCATTGCTTCGATAGGTGGTTGGGATGACGCATCAAGCTGGGGGTTCGGCCAAGTGATATAGGACATGTTAAAGTCACCAAATAGCACTAGATTATGGTGAAGTTCGGCGAGACGGCCAATGGCATCAAAAAGTGGACCGTCGACGTCGGGCTGTGGTTTGAGGTTTATAGAAGAAAAATACTGTATTAAATTGATTTCAAAAGTGCTAGTCCAAAAAGTACATTTAACCAATACATATTACAGTAATAAAAAGCTATGTTTGGCGTTTCACAGCAGAATGACAGATTATGCTCTACAACTTCACACTGCTGTCAGCAGTCAGTGTTGTCACAAAATATCTTAAACGGTGTTCAGTCTTTGTATGGGAAAATATATTTATATCTGCATCAAAATCCTGCGTGATTGTCTGGTTAGCTTGGTAATCTTGACATGTTTATAATAATATTAACTTCTTGTATTAGTACGACAGGCTTTTGTGAATTAATATACAAATCATGTAAAGCTTATAAATAAACAAAGGGGGCAAACAAGATCACGACTGTTACACATCTAAATACGTGAAAATATAAGGTAGCAACACGCAGTCTATGTCAGTAGTAACTATAATTGTGGCTATCAGGGGCGGCGAATCGTCTGGGACGAGGCACGCTCTAAAAAAAAGTCTGGATTCAGCGTTATGGTAGCGAATTTTTATAAAATCTTAAAATGTCAACAACTTCATTTTTTCTTATCTGAGAAACATCAAACCTGGTAGATAGTGTAACACTTGCAAATGTTTCTTGCGTCATTGCTCTAACTGCACCAAAAATTCGAGCCCTTAGGCCATCTAAATTATTTGGGTGCTCTTTGTATTCTTCATTTTCAAGTGACCCCTCAAGAAAGTCGGATGGATTTAAATCAGGCAACCGAGCTGGCCACTATATTTCTTTCCGACGCCCAACCCGTCTTAACATTATTTAATAAATTTTTCGCTTCGAGGCCAAAATGAGGAGGTGCTCCATTTTGCTGGAACAATACATCCTGATGGTTGCCATAGCGATTTCTTTGTTATGGCACGACACTATCTCTTAATGTATATATTTTTTGAAGTAGAATTTCCTAGGATAAAGAAAGGCCGAATTAACTCATAAAAGACAAATATTTATTAATATTCTCGGGTTGCATTTTATCTCTTATTAGCTCTTACGCGTTCGCAGCAATCGTTTCCCCTTTATACTTTGTGCCGCAACTTGCAACTTGTTTAGAGCGATTAAGTGTGCCTTCTTCGCCTCTGTATAGGATTTTTTTTGTCTTCTTTAGATTATTGTTATTTTGATTATGTTATGTGTGCTTTTTGTGTAAATTTATTTTTAATTTTATATATTTATATTGTGATAAATTGATAATAGATAAGGCGCTGCAGGAATCGATGATGCATAAACCTTCTTATTGAACGTAGAATTAATTCATTTTTAATTATTAATTTTTATAAGACTACAGTGGTTTTGTAATTTTTTTCTCCACTGATATTTGATGACCATGTATGCAAAGTGATTTGTAAATTCTCAAAAAATTCATTTGAAAAAATGTGATTGTTATCAATTTAAGCTGTTGAAAAATATGAAGGTAACATAAATATGTCAAAATGAGTCCCAACAACTTTTATTCGAAACGTTTTTTCATTATTTCGTTTTCCATTTCAAGTTATTCCCAATATTTCACATATATGTCAGACCAGTGCCAGTTTACACCTTGGAATAAATTCAGTTAATCAAATACATCTTTTTTTTTTCTAACTGCTCGGACATGTTGATTAGTATTTTAAGTTGCGGTCTTTTAAAGTATTATACAGTGTCACAATTTTAAAATATGGTCCATTGTTGACTATTTTTAAAGTTCATGTCAGGTTATATAAAACTACCAAATTCCATAAATTTATTCCTTACTTGAAAAACCAAGTTTTCAAGACGAACCTGGCATATCTTGAAGAGTCGAAAACTAATAAAGAAATGGGTGTAGACTAATTTCCCCGAAAGGAATTATAAATGTTCAAAACGAGTTTCAATTTGGTTTTGGGTACTGCCAAATAGGGAATGGACAACACTTTGAACGTTTATGAAAAAAAAGATGTTAAAATTACTTTTTTTAGTGAATTTTTATTTAAAAAATTCACTAATAGAGAGGTATCGATGGTGAGACTTTGCAAAAATTCTTTCAAATGAGCGCGAATTAGGACCCCTAGAACCCATATCCGGGGTCAGTTTGAATGTTTATATATATATATATATATATATATATATATATATATATATATATATATATATATATATATATATATATATGTATCCGTCTGATAACTCAAAAAATAATTAACCGATTTAGATGAAACTCGGCAAGTGCCTTTCTTTTATTAATGGCTTGGATGAGTTCGTTGGCCTGGAAAATCGGACGGGGTTTTCCGGGAAAATTTTGAGTTTTCTTTCAAAAAAAATTTTTTTTTCCCGAAAATTTCGATAAAATTTGGTCTACATATTGCTTTGGGAAATACCTAACTGTGTGCCAAAATTCAGCTTTCTAGGGTTACAGAAAATTGAGCTATTCAAATTTGAAACATTTATGTTTAAATCATAAGTATGTGGTTGCTGTTGGTTAGTCAATGCTTCTGTTATTGTCATTGACTCATGAAATTCATTTTTAACTTTTAGAGAAATGTCAATAATACTGAATTCACTGATTGTTAATCATTGGAAGCATTTACGATTATATATAACCCTATTGTAATTTATTATCATTTATCACCTCTGTAGTATAATTTTTTTTTTCTTACAACTCGCAGCGTTTTTAGTCAATTGTTGTTATTAATAGTCAATAGTTTCTTTGCGAATACACACACCTTCCATTGACTTCTGCTTCTGCCGCTGTTACAGTCCTTTTATTTAGAGGTAGAGTTGTAACCACTCCTACAAACAGTGTTTTTTAACCACGTGGCTGGGGGACTGACCGAATTCATTCCCAGTTGCTGTTGATTTACTCATATTCTCCTAATATGTTTGAAGATGTGGTGTCTACTTAATTCCAAGTCACTATTAACCGACTATTTATGAAATCAAATAAGTAAATTAAATCGATTGTCATAAAATATGTAGTGTATTAAGACAAGGGAAAAAGAAATAAAACATATATAACTGTGCACATTTTGATTATATTTTAGGGTGCTTGAGAGAGGTATTGTCACAGCATAATATCTTATTAAAGTTCATTTGTAAATAGGTTTAATTTTTATATGTTTATATATATATATATATATATATATATATATATATATATATATATATATATATATATATATATATATATATATATATATATATATATATATGATAACTCAAAAAATAATTAACCGATTTCGATGAAACTTGGCAAGTGCCTGTCTTTTATTAATGGCTTGGATGAGTTCGTTATCCAGAAAAATCAGACGGGGTTTTCCGGAAAAATTTTGAGTTTTCTTTCGAAAATTTTTTTTTCTCCGAAAGTAACAAAGCTGTTTTAATGAAATTTACTATATATGTTGCCTCAACCTTACTACGTACCAAAATTCAACTTTCTAAGTTTAGAGAAAATTGAGTTATTCAAATTTTAAATTTTCTTTCGAAAAAAATTTTTTCTCCGAAAATTACAAACTTATTTTAATAAAATTTTGTGGATATCTTGCCTTAGGAAAAACCTTACTACGTATTGAAATTAAACTCTCTAAGTTTATAGAAAATTGAGTTATTTAAATTTGAAGCATTTAATAAAAATTCACTACCATAACGCACTTGCTGCGTCCAGAGTTTTTTTAATCTCACGAAATAAAACAAAATTTGTTTGTTTTCTATAAATTGACATGTACATACGTTAAAAATAGTTAGGTTTATTATCTAGGTTGCTAGGCTGTTTTACTTTACCAATACAAACTAGTTTCGGTTAATCCGATGCCGAAACATTTGCACAAAACAAAACATTCTCTCTTTGCTCGATTTGCGACCAGGAGCCCATTTTTCATTTTGCGTCACTGGGATTTTAGATGGAGAAGCTTTCCATGATAAACCAGTTTCCTCGGTGTTATATATTTGATCGATTGACGAATTGTGGATGGCACCTTTTTTTTAATTCGGAGATATATGGATTTGCAGCTTTCGCATCAGCGCTAAGTTTTCCTCCTTGAATATCACGGCAAGTTCCATGTGGCCATTTGAACCTCTGCAACCACCTCTGGGACGCCGTCAAATCCCCTGTAATGTTCATCTCTCGATGAAACCAAATACCTTTTTCAACCAACAATTCTCCACTAATTGGTTGACCTTCACTTCGCTTTTCTTTAAACCATTCATAGACTGCATGATGTAATTCTTTCAAAGTCGGTTTCTTTAAAGTTTTTTTGCGATGACTATGCATTAAAGGCATCGGATGACGATATGAACTGTGTACATTTACTTTTGCCGCGGGTATCACGCACACAGTGGCCAATGTTATGATCACCGGAAACCACATCGACAGATTTTCGTTTTTTATTTTTACAACAGTTCTCAGTTTGTTTTCTATTGTCAGTTGTCAGCACATTACGTTTCAGATCTGTGGCGGGTTGGGACATGTTTAGTGCACTCTACATACAAAGAAATAGCTTGCACGTGAACAATATTCAAACTGATAGCAAAACGCAGACTGTTTTATGTGGTCATATATCTACATTATTATTTTTTGTTTACAAACAAAAGTTATGTATAGCACGGTTATTGGAACGGCCCCGTTGATCAGAACACAGGATAATCGGGGTTCTAGTGTATTTATTTATTTTTAAAGAAGGTTCCAAACCTCCACGCCACTGGCAACTATGGTTACTGTGACTAATTCTTACCACCTTATCTCAGATATGAAAAATAACAGTAAATAAACAGTTTAAATTCATGAAGATAGGTACGTACTTAAATACTGATAAGTCTAGATCAGCCATAAGTTTCATGCCACCAGGCAAAAATATGTAATATATTTACTGTCAATATTTTTATAGATATTAAAGTCAGTATAAAAAATATTGTTGCCTATGAAAATTTTAAATAAAGTTCACGCGTCGAAACGTTTGCATAGTCACCTCTTTCAGGACGTGCCAAATTCACGTATAGAAAATTTTAAATATATTTGTATTATGTGAAAACTGGAACCTGTGATGAGCACTAATAAGTACACTTTGAGAAAACCCAAATCACCACAACACTTATTTCAGAGACCTTATGATCGTTTCGTTGACAAAGTCAACATCTTCAGAGGAAAATAAATTCTGAATTTATTTATTATTTATTCCTCTTGAGATGTTGACTTTGTCAACGAAACGATCGTAAGGTCTCTGAAATAAGTGTTGTGGTGATTTGGGTTTTCTCAAAGTGTACTTATATATTTGTATTATTGCCGTTTTTTAAAATTTTAACCAACCCCAAAATAAAGTTTATTTAATACATATAGGTCTATAATATTGCTGCCATCTTAGTGAATTTTCTTTAGTGAGATCTCGACTTTTGAATTTTGAAAACAATTCTTCAAATGAGCGCGAACTACGCCTCATAGAACACATACCCGGAGTCAGTTTCAAATTGTATATATATATATATATATATATATATATATATATATATATATATATATATATATATATATATATATATATATAATATCTTCAAAGTACCCCAAAAATAAAAATCCATGGGTGCTATATCAAGACTTCGAGCACACCAATGAACCGGCCTATTGTTACAAATGACACGATTATTAAAATTTTGGTACAAAAATTCTTCGATGATCCTAGCATTGTGAGCTGGACAACCGTGTTGTTGGTACCAAATCTCGTCTAAATTATCATGAACTCTTCTAATTGTTGGTAAGATATCATTTCTAATTAGATTTAGATACCTTTCCCCAGTTAAATTATTTTCAAAAAAGAACGGACCAATAATGAAGTTACCCGAATTTTTTAAAAATTAACCGTCTAATCTACAAATACAAATAACAGTTTTTTACCTAATAAGCCGCACCAAACATTAATACCAAATCTGTCTGGCAATCGTCTTTCTTCCTTTAGATGGGGATTTTTATTTGCCCAATAATGCCTATTATGGCGATTATACACACCACAATTTGTAAATCTTTCAAATGAAAATTTTCATTTTGCTGACATTGTCCTTGATACCATCTGCAGATTTGAAGTCGCTTAGGGTAATCGTCAACATTTAAGCCTTGTACGATTGTAGGTTTGTATGGATGGTAATGACTTTGTTTTAATACATGGTATACTGTACTTTTTGGAACGTCAATTTGTTCACAATAAAACCGAACAGATTGCGGAGGGTTCTCGTTTGAAACCTATAAGATGCCATTATTTCTTTCTTCATTTCTGGGCATTTGTAGTTTCTTTGCGTGGAAGCTATTCAATAGATTGGTCACCATCCTGCGAAATATTTTGGTGTCTGGTTGTCGTCTGTCTGGGTAGTTGTTTTGATATGAATTTGCAGCTGCCTCAGCATTTCGGTTAGAATAAATATAACATTCCAACATGTCAAAATATTCTTCATTACTGAACATATTGTTGAAAAATATTTAAAAAAAAACAGAAAACAAACTATTTAGTACAAAATTTTAAGCAGCGTGTTAAATACACCTCAAATTGTTCAGATAATTAAGAATCACAGTATTCTTAATTGTCGCGATAGTGTTATATCCATAGCAACATTTCTTCTGTTGTTTTTCAATTGACTTACGTTTAAAAATCAAACAATTTTCAAAGGCGTCTTCGTAAATCATTAACCTGCTTTTTATTGAGTTCTGTAAGTAAATTTAGTTATTTACTAGTTTTACCTATTTAATTAAATTATAACAATTTTTTAGGGTAATGTTGTAATGTAAAATATCATTTGTAATAATCGGCCGATTCAATGGTGTGCTCAAAGTTCCTATTTTTTTAATCGTGAATCATTACAGAAAATTATGTTAAAAGTAGAAGTATTTTGTTAGACTCCATGGCCTACTGCTTTTTGAACACTTTTTTTGTTGTCATTTGTTTTCTGGTATTTGATTTCATAGCCTACTATCCTCATGACGGTTTTTTTTTCAAAATTGTCAGTGCAATTACAAGATTCCTCAAGCATGTTGTACATCATTGGAAAGCTCTTTTCACATGAGCAAAAAATCCAATATGGCTGCCATAATAAAAACAAACCTTGATACCTGTAGCTCAAAAACAAATGACAATCCAAAGTTAAGAATAGCACAAAAAAATTACTCTGTGAAAAGTGTCCTGATGATGTGCAAGTCTTAGACATGTCAGGTCAACGCCTACTTAGATATTGAAGAAAAAAGAAAGGGCAAAATAAAAGTCATATTTGGAACGAGCATGACATTCGACAAAACATTGCTAATTTAACAGTCTCCCTATCTCTAATAATAACGGAGATAGCAATACATTCCCATACAGTTTGAGACACTATATATATATATATATATATATATATATATATATATATATATATATATATATATATATATATATATATATATATATATATATATATATATATATATATATATATATATATATATATATATATATATATATATATATATATATATATATATATATATAGTTACATAGGAAAAATACAAAGGTTTAAAATACTTACATATAACGCGAGTTTTTCTTCAGTCAAATATTGAAAAGGTTTTTTTGTCATGTTTTTTTATTGAATAATTTGTTCAAGAAAAACTCGCGTTATATGTAAGTATTTTAAACCTTTGTATTTTTCCTATGTAGCCTGTAATTTTTTTCTTTCCATATTGTAGCCTTGATAATGGAATAAATTATTCCGACAACTCGGAAATTAATAAAGAGTTGTATTGCAACTGACGGCTATCTTACAATTTTTAAGAAATATATATATATATATATATATATATATATATATATATATATATATATATATATATATATATATGTATGTATGTATATATATATATATATGTATATATATATATATATATATATATATATATATATATATATATGTATATTATAATTTAGAAGACATTTTGGAGGATGTTCCTTTAAATGTTTGACAACGCTTATACTTCCAACATGATGGGGCCCCTCCCCACTTTACTCTGCAAGTAGGAAATTTTTCAAACAATCATTTTCCTGGACGCTGTATTGGTAGAGGGGGTCCAATAAATTGGCGAGCAAGGTCTCCAGAGCTAAACCTACTCGATTATTTTGGTGTACGCCACTAGAGTAGACACGAGGGAAGCACTACTTGATCGTAATAGGAAATCGGCCGCTTTAATAAAAATTAATCGTGCTATTCGCACCAACAATAACAGAGCAAACAAGTGCATTGAAAAGAGCCTCGGGGATTCAGGGGTAAGAACGTGTGCCTCTGAACCGTAGGGTACTGGGTTCCATCCCAGGGTTCTCCTTTCATTTTTTTCAGTACAAACTGTAATATTAACATCAACCGAGGTTATGGCATTGTATTTGAGCAAGTTGAATGTCAGCACGTTCCGCCCTTTGTAGGGGGCGTAAAGCAGTTGGTCCCATGTCCATGCGATGTTGGGCAAGTTAAAGATCCCTACCTTCCTTACAGAAAGGCAGGGGTTCGGCAAAATTTTCCGGATAGTGAGGTGAAACTGCTCCCTGGCGTCGGTGATTGGCCATAGTCGCGCAAAAAATGTTATCTCTGGAAATAATAAAGCTATGGCAATCAAACTTGGTACACAGGTTTATATTATAAAGTACACTATGTATATACCAAAATTTTGATCTCTAAGTTAGAAGAAAAAAACTACAGGTATTCAAAAAAAATATTGGTTGCCACTGATGACCAGAGAAACGCATAAAACCAAAATATTTTGTGTGGATGAAGGATTCTATTGTATATTAAGTTTTTTTGGCGCAAAAATGTCAAGAAATACCAGAAAAATTACTTTGAAAGTTTTATAGTTTTTCTCCTTCAAACGCCAAAGTCGTGATTTAAAACATCAAAACTGGCAACATTTAGATAAAGAACTTGAAACAAATACTGGTCATGTAGAGAAAATATCGCAAGAAACGTATTTTACAAACCCGTAAGTTTCAGCTTCAACCGTCATTGTCCTCCATTTTACTAAATTATTTGCAGAAACATCATTTCAAATAGAGCCATTCTGTGATACTTTGGCAGTAATTTTAGTTATAGTGTAATTTTTAGCGAATTTTCATTGAAAAAATTCGCCATTGCGGCGACCGCGACATTTGAATTCTGAGATGACTTCAAATGAGCGCGAACTTGGACCCTCTAGAACCCACATATACTGGGTGACGCATTTCTACGGCAAAGCTGAATATATCCGTTATATACAAAATACGAGAAAAAGTGGTATACGTTAATTACATCTTACAAAATTATTTTAATAATCACAGGTGGCCCAAAGGTGATGCAAATTTTCTTTTTTTCTTAATCGAACACCCCTTATTTAATTACATTTTGCATTTTACATCTAATTATAATGCATGTTTGTAAGAAAAAATGTAGTGTTCATTGTTTTCGAGTTATTTCAATTATTTTGCAACTTTCCACATTTTTGTTGCATATCAAACATTTTGATAAGGCGTTTTTACCAATAGCGAATCCCATGAAAATGACGCCTTTAGAGATGCTTTCGTTTATATTATTTGTTAATTTTTATACTTTTTCAAACAATAAAGTTGTTTTGATTAAATGTGGTACGTTGATTTTACTATATAGGTTATACTGGTAACCAGATTAGATGCTTGCTTGCATTAAAAAAATACATATTATGTGGTTATTAAATTTTTTAATTGATTAAACAAACTGCATGAGTTATGAATGATTACTAAAAATGATCTTTGTCCAATGGTGAAATCAAATGAAAAACCTTTGCCGTGGCTTCGAGCTTATTTGATACGCCTGAAATAATTTTGTATCAAATCAAATCAAACTGTATTAATCAATTAAGTAATAAACAACTTATGTGGCTAGTCAATACACAGAAATCAATAAGACAAAAAGCACACACATTTACTTAAAACCACACACAGCCAAACAATACAATTCACAATTCTAAAAAAACCTACGTACTGAGAAATTCTCTCGTGAAGTAAAATGCACCTGTTAATAAAAATGCAAATAAAAGGGATTTAAACTCGTAGCTAGAGTTTGTGCCTTTCACCAGTGTTGATATTTTGTTATAAAAAACAACTTTAATATAATACGGATTATTCTGACCCACTCCCAAGCGCGAGTAGGGCTGATATAATATCACCATTATTCCGTAAGTTATATTCATGCAAATCCCCACTGGTCACAAGCTGGTGTTTTCTCTGTCTGATAAATAACACCAACTGGTATATGTACCAGTGGGCTAAATTGCTCACTCTTAAAAAAAGTCCTTATTTCTAAACGAAATAGGCGGAAAATAATGTCGGTGTCTCAGGTTCAATTTTCATGACAAAGTCAATGGCGAAAACAGCACATTGATATCTTTCACCATTTCACAGATACGGGGTGTTTTTCAAAACTGTCCATTTGAAAGTGGCTATTACTTTTTTCCTTTTAGTGAATTTTCTTAAAAAAAATTCACTAATGAGGAGAAAAAATTTGAAAAAATTTCTTCAAATGAGCGCTATTTAGGACCCAAATCCGAGGTCAGTTTTAGACTTTATATGTTTATATATATATATATATATATATATATATATATATATATATATATATATATATATATATTTATGTGTCACACCTATAACTTAAAAAATAATGGACCGATTTTAATAAAATTTGGCACATACCTTCCTTTCGCAAGTCTCTTGGATAGGTTCGTTAGCCAGGAAAATCCGCCGAGGTTTTCCCGGAAAATTTTGTGTTTTCTTTCGAAAAAAATCGAAAAAAAATTATATCTCCAAAATTAACAAAGTAAGGGCAACCAAATTTCATATGCGGGTTTATATCATTAGAGGCAAGTTACCTACAAAAATTCAGCTCCGTAGGTTAAATGACAAAAAAGTTACAGGCATGCAGAGAAAAATAAATTTGGGTTCTCCTCAAAACGTCAAAATCGCGATATTAAACGTCAAAATTGGTGAGTACATTCCCTTTGCAAGTGGCTTGGATATGTTCATTATCCAGGAAAATCCGACGAGGTTTTCCCGGAAAATTTCGTGTTTTCTTTCGAAAAAAATTTATATCTCCAAAATTAACAAAGTAAGGGCAACCAAATTTTTTACGCGGGTTTATATCATTATAGGCAAGTTACCTACCAAAATTTTGCTCTGTAGGTCAAAAGACAAAAAAGTTATAGGCATTTAAACAAAAATAAATTGGGGTTTTTCACAAAACGTCAAAGTTGCGATTTAAACGTCAAAATTGGCAACATTTAGGAAAAGAACTTGAATCTAATACGGGCTATGGAAATTAAATGTCTCAAGAAGAATGTTTTACAAACCCTGAAGTCTTAGTTTCAACCGTCATTGTCCTTCATTTTAATAAAATGTTTCCAGAAAATTCATTTCAAATAGACCCTTTCTCTGACGCTTGGCAGTAGCCTTAGCTATAGAGTTTATCGTTAATAGTATATAATTTTTGTAGAATTTTCGTAAAAAAAATCAATAAAGCTCAATATATCTGTTATTATACCAGATATGAAAAAAAAATTGTACATATTAATTATAGGGTGTCTTAAACTACATCTTAAAAAATTATTTCTACAATCACAGGGTGGTCCATAAGTCGTTGGTGATACAAATTTTCTTTTAGTGAATTTTCGTAGAAAAAATTCACTAATGGGGAGATCCCGACTTTTGAATTTTGAAAAAATTTTTGCAAATGAGCGCGAACTAGGACCCCTAGAACCCATATCCGGGGTCAGTTTCAATTTTTATATGTTTATATATATATATATATATATATATATATATATATATATATATATATATATATATATATATATATATATATATATATATATATATATGTATCACACCGATAACTCAAAAAATAATGGGCCGATTTTGATAAAATTTGGCATGTACCTTTCTTTTGTTAATAGCTTGGATAAGTTCGTTAGTCAGGAAAATCGGACGAGGTTTTCCGGGAAAATTTTGAGTTTTCATTCGAAAAAAATTCATATCTCAAAAAGTAATAAGCCGATTTTAATAAAATTTGGCACGTACCTTCCTTTTGTAAATGGCTTTGACATGTTTGTTAGTCAGGAAAATCGGGCGAGGTTTTCCGGGAAAATTTTGAGTTTTCATTCGAAAAAAATTCATATCTCAAAAAGTAATAAGCCGATTTTAATAAAATTTGGCACATACCTTACTTTTGTAAATGGCTTTGACATGTTTGTTAGTCAAGAAAATCGGACGAGGTTTTCCGGGAAAATTTTGAGTTTTCATTTGAAATAAATTCATATCTCAAAAAGTAATAAGCCGATTTTAATAAAATTTGGCATGTACCTTCCTTTTGTAAATAACTTTGACAAGTTCGTTATTTAGAAAAATTGGACGAGGTTTTCTGGGAAAATTTTGAGTTTTCATTTGAAAAATTTTTTTATCTTAAAAAATATAAAATCTATGATAACCAAATTTGGTAGGTAGGTTTACAATATAAAAAGTAAACTATACACCAAAATTTAGATTTCTATGTTACAAGAAAAAAAAGTTATAATAAAATATTTTGTGCCAGATCATTTCCATGAAAATTCACTACCATAACGCACTTGCTGCGTCCAGACTTTTTTTTTTAATCAAACATGCCTTATGTTATTGCATTTTTGCATTTTCCATCGAAATATAATGCATGTTTGTAAGAACAAAAATTCTGGACCCAGTAAGTGCGTTATGGTAGCGAATTTTGATCAAATGCTTAATATTTGAATAGCTCAATTATGCTATTAACCTATAAGGTTGACCAAAAAACGAGTTTTTTCGGGAACACTTTAAGTTTACTTTCGGAAATTTTTTTACATTTTCAAACAATAAAGTTATTTTGATGAAACATGGCACATTGTTTTTACTATATAGATTATACTGGTAACCAAATTTGATGCCTGCTTTCTTAAAAAAACACACATTATTGCCATTAAAAAATAGTTTTATGAAAATTCACTACCATAACGCACTTGCTGCGTCCCGAGTTTTTATTTTTATGAAAATATTTTCAAAACACTTTTTTTTACGTAGAATTCAATAGCCTAGATTACATTTTTTAACTTATATTTTTGTAGTTATAAACAGAAAAATCAATTTTTCAAATAGGACACCCGGTATATTTTAGCATATTTGAGTAAGGTTTGAAATTACCATTCCAAAAATATAGCACTATTGATGTTGGGTTCTAATATTGTTTGATCCCCACGCTCAATATCCCCGAGTCCGACCCTGTACATTCCCATTCTGTAAACTCCCCTCGGTGCCTACAACAGCCACCAGAGGCAGTTACGACACAGTTGGCAACAACAGCAACCAAAGGCGCAGGGACGACATAGGCCAGTTGTCATCGAGCGTCACCAACCAAGCGAGGAGCTACGAGATAATCCTAGGGCACTTCACTTCTATATCATCCAGCAAAGTCGTTCAAGACCGGCTGGACCGTGAGTGTTAGTCAGACACAACATAGTAGTTGACTATGCTGTGGTCACACTGGATCACTTCTTCATCGTCCGGCGGCTAGTCAAGACCTCGGTTTCAACCAAGTCCCGGTGATGATTAGTCACCATTCATATTCTTGCCCATTTAGACCGGACCTGACCTGACCTGAGCCTCGCGTGGAAGAACCACCCTTTCAGCGAGCGATTGACCCGTGGCGAGAAGTGCACCACGTGTTTGTGAGTCCGCGTTGTCAACAGGACAACATTCACCCACGTGGCTACCCCTGTGGGCGAAGCCCCAGCTACCAGCGGCACCTTCCGCGAGTTGGGTACGGCAACCTACAACCTACCCAGCCCCAATTGTCCAATTGTAAGTCACCTTTTTTATTATCCATATCATTATTGGAAATTATCCAAGCGGGCATGGAATTATTTATTCCACGTACATAGAAAACCACTTCAGCTACTCAAAAGTCCTGGTTCTCTAAATCCAGACGTGAAAAGGTCAAAACTCATAAAACGCTTCTACACAATCCCAGTCAAGAAAACCGTCAAGCATTTAACGACGCAAAAAACTCGTTTAATAACCGCATCAAAAACAAAGTCCTCTTAAGCTCCAACGGCAGCAAAACCTTCTGGACTCTTGCTAAATCTATTGAGAATAATTTCTGCAACAGCACGTTCCCACCTCTTGTCTCAGGGGATGAAATTGTTTCTACCGCCCTGGGCAGGGCTGAACTTTTTGCCTCGTTGTTCGCCGGCAATTCTACTCTCAACCCACCTCCAAATGTTCAACCACCAACAGTCCCCAATGTCGCGCATAAAATGACGGATATGATTTTCAAAACTAAACATGTACGAAAGATGCTGTCTTCTTTTAATACCAGGAAAGCCTCTGGCTTTGACGAGATCCCAGCAATTGTTCTCAAAAAATGCGCACCAGAACTTGCTCCTGTCCTGACTCGTCTGTTTCAGACATCTTACAATAGAGGCATATTCCCTACTAACTGGAAAGTACAACCCGCCCCAAGAAAGGATCCAAAGCGCTTCCTAAGAACTACATGCCTATTTCTCTTCTTTCAGTCGTCTTTAAAGTGATGGAAAAGTATATAAACACCGAATTACCAAACTGAAAAACATAGTCTAATCCACGACAGGCAGTATGGATTCCGTCACCGCAGATCAACTGCCGACCTCCTTTCCTTTGTCACCCATTCTTAGAACAGGTCTATGGAACTACACGGAGAATCCCAGATTGTCACTCTAGACATATCCAAAGCATTCGACCAGGTCTGGCATGCAGCGCTGCTTAAGAAACTACCCGCCGATGGCCTACCACCAAAACTCTGTACGTGAACAACAAATTTCTTCTCCAACCGGAGCATTTCTGTTGTCGTGGATAGCCATTCCTCTAAACTGTATCCAATTAATGCAGGAGTTCCTCAAGGTTCAGCTTTAGCCCCTACTTTGTTTCTTCTCCACATCAATGACCTTCTCTCTAGCACATCCAACCCAGTTGACAGTTACGCGGACGACAGCACCCTCCACTGAAATATACAATATTCTAAGTCTGTCTCTTTAGCCCAATTAGAGGAGGATCGCAGACTCATGGAGGGTTCTGTCACCGTGGATCTCCAAAAAATATTAGACTGGGGAAGTAGAAATCTTGTACAATTCAACCCCACCAAATCACAATAAACAACCAAGTTATTCAAAGTAATGAGTCCTTTTGACTTGTTGGCATTTCTGTGGATCGAAATCTCAATTGGCACCAACATGTCACATCGATTGCAGAAGGGGCTGCTAAGAAATTAGGTTTCCTCTTCCGGACTCGCAAATACTTTTCACCAGCTAATCTCTATACCTTATATACTTCACAAATAAGACCAAACCTGGATTACTGCTCCCACATCTGGGGTGCCGCTTCTACACTCGCTATCCTGGACTCCATTCAGAAGAGAGCTATACGTCTCATCGGTGATCCTACCCTCACCCAAAGGCTGCCATCCCTTGCCCACCGACGTGCCGTTGGTGACCTTTCTCTCTTTTAGTGAATTTTCTTAAAAAAATTCACTAATGAGGAGATCTCGACTTTTGAATTTTGAAAAAATTTCTTCAAATGAGCGTTAATTAGGCCCCCCAGAACACATATCCGGGGTCAGTTTGAATTTTTATATGTTTATATATATATTTATATATATATATATATATATATATATATATATATATATATATATATATATATATATATATATATATATATATATATATATATATATGTATCACACCGATAACTCAAAAAATAATGGGCCGATTTTGAATAAATTTGGTGAATAAATTCCTTTTGCAAATGGCTTGGATAAGTTCGTTAGCCAGGAAAATCTGCCCAGGTTTTCCCGGAAAATTTTGTGTTTTCTTTCGAAAAAAATTTATATCTCCCGAATTAACAAAGTAAGGGCAACCAAATTTAGTACGCGGGTTTATGTCCTTATATGTAAGTTATCTACCAAAATTTAGCTCTGTATATCAAAAGACAAAAAAGTTATAGGCATTTAAAGAAAAATAAATTGGGGTTTTCCTCAAAACGTCAAAGTTGCGACTTAAAACGTCAAAATCGGCAACATTTTGGCAAATAACTTGAAACTAATACGGGCTATGGAAATCAAATGTCTCAAGAAGGATGTTTTACAAACACTGAAGTCTTAGTATCAACCGTCATTGTCCTTCACTTTACTAAAATGTTTCCAGAAAATTCATTTGAAATAGACGCTTTCCCTTAGCTATAGAGTTTATCGTTTAATGGTATATAATTTTTGTCGAATTTTCGTAAAAAATCAATAAAGCTCAATATATCCGTTATTATACAAGATTTGAAAAAAATTTGTATATATTAATTATAGGGTGTCTTGAGCTACATCTTAAAAAAATATTTCTACAATCACAGGATGGCCCATAAGTCATTGGTGATACAAATTTTCTTTTTTTTTTAATCAAACACGCCTTATGTTATTGCATTTTCCATCGAAATATAATGCATGTTTGTAAGAAAAGAAATTCTGGATGCAGCAAGTGCGTTATGGTAGCGAACTTTGATCAAACGCTTCATATTTGAATAGCCCAATTTGCTATTAACCTATAAGGTTGACCAAGAAACGAGTTTTTCCGGGAACACTTTAAGTCTACTTTTGGAAATCTTGGTACATTTTCACACAATAAAGTTATTTTTATGAAACATGGCACATTGCTTTTACTATATAGGTTATACTGGTAACCAAAATTGATGCCTGCTTTCTTAAAAAGAAAACACACATATTTTCAATAAAAACATTTTTATGAAAATTCACTACCATAACGCACTTGCTGCGTCCAGAGTTTTTATAGATATCTGCACGGGCACTGCTCAGAGGAGCTTTCTTCCATAGTTCCTCCACCTGCTGCCACCAACAGATCTACCAGGGGAACAGAGCGAATGCACCCTTTTACTATCCAGGTCATCTGACATAGAACATCTTGTTATGCCCGCTCTTTTGTCCCGAGGACTTCCAAGTTGTGGAATTCCTTGCCGGCACATGTTTTTCCTTCTCCCCCGAACCTCCAAACCTTCAAGTCCAGAATTAACAAGTTGCTTCTTTCCTCCTTGTCGACACCCACGGTACGATAGTATTTAGGCTGTAAGCCCTCGTGGTGTGTTGTTGAAATTAAAAAAAAACTAAGGAGGGGGAAGATCGCGACTTGAATTTTGATATGTATCGCCAAAAAACGGAACCTGTGTGAAAACAGCCTCTAAAAGATAGCCTTCACTTTCATCTGTGTGTTAAACAAAATCTATTAATATTATTGACAAATATTATTTTTCTTGAAACATATAATTTTCGTAAAAAAATTGCGATCAGTCTTATGAAAATTCACTACCATAACGCACTTGCTGCGTCCACTTTTGTTTAATCATATTCCTTTTTCGAAGTGTACTTATCAGTGCTCATCACAAGTTCCAATCTTCACTTAGCATATTCCTTTTCTGCAGCTGCCGGTAAAGCCATTTTTTATTTCGGCCCACGCAGAAATCGTTCTTGTGATTTACTTTATTGGTTTCTTCTATGAATATTCCAGTTTTTCCGTATCTTTTAGCTTGTGTAAATTCGTCATAGCAGAAAATAGCAAAATCAGCTTCTATCTTGATATTTAATCTGGAATGCTTTTACTAAATAATGCCAGTGAATTTTCGTAGCAAAAATTTTTTCAAATGAGCACGAACTAGACCTCTAGCATACACATCCGCGGTTAGTTTCAATTTTTGTATATATTACACCGATATCTCAAAAAATAATAGGCAGGTACCTTCCTTCTGTAAGTGGCTTGGATAAGTTCGTTAGCCAAAAACATCGGGCCGGGATTTTCGAAAATTGTGGGTTTTCTTTCGGAAACATTTTTTATTTGCGAAAATAACAAACTATGGTAGCCAAATTTGGTACGTAGGTTTACCTTATCAAAAGTAAACTATATAGCCATTTACATTTATATGTTACAAGAAAAAAAAGTTATGATAATTTAATAAACAAGGTTTAATGTCAGATCATTTCTATGAAAATTAACTACCATAACGCACTTGCCGCGTCCAGACTTTTTTTATTTTTGTAAAAAGTGTATAAGGTGGGAACAACCTCAAAGTGTGAGCTATGCTTGTTGATCTTGCACCATGATGTAATTTATTGAGAGATTTATAATTTTATGGATATATTTCCACATATTACTATTCGTTATTGCAGAAAAATAAATCCATAACAGCTACAGTTATGTTTTATTTGATTCTGTAACGTTAACACATGAACTTTACTGCTATGCCACAGACTATTTATTAGGAAGCATAATAATGCTTCTATGACTAGTTTCAGGTAAACTTTAAGTATAAAACGGAATTTATTATTGCGACACTTGACTTTAAATAATTCTAACTATCTTTAGTTACATGTTTTATATGCATTTTAATAAAATTTATGTGTCTGTCTAGTTCTATTCGCGTCACTGTAATTGTTTTTCTATTTTTTCTATTTGTTTATGTCTACAACGATTAAAATTAATTCTCTTGTTTCTGTTAATATTTAATCAGATTGTATTAACTCTTTGTTGTATAATTCTATGTCGTTACATCACATCTAAGATTTTTCTACCCGCGTTTGTTGTAAACAGTACAGTATGCACCAGAAGTAATTAATTAACCTAGCGTAATTACAAGCTCCCACTAGAATAAAATATTGTTATGTTTTCGGCTTCTTTGCTAGCAGAGTAATACTTAATAATGATCGGAACATGCATCACTACAATTTTTTATGTAGTTTTGGTAATCTTTTTCCCAAAGTCCAACCATATGCTGTCGTCGTATTTTACTGCGTAAATCGTAGTGATGGATTGTAACGTCACAGGTATCAATATATGTTAATGATCCATTAGAGAATAAAAACTATTTGTGTACATGGGTATGGTCACACAGGTTGGTATGCGCATGCGAGTAAGTGTGAAAGCTTCTTTGTTTTTTCTTTGTAAGTAAATATATGACCCTGTGGGAGGGGGGCCAACTAAAATAATAGGCCGAAGGTAACTTCTGCCTGTTGTAAGTGGCGACTAATTGGATTCAAACACGTAAGTGGCGACTAATTGGATTCAAACACTGACGGCGGCCTGGTCCAGATGGGCCTGGAGTAAGGCGGATATCTTTGGGGAGTGAAAGGCACCCGAACTCCACTGCGGGGTTAGATATGGACAATTGACCTCGCTTGGTTGTTTTTATTTCCCTCAGGGCTCGTCCGCGGCCTTGCCGCCCCGGTAGCACTGCAACTTTTGGTTGATTGTGCATACCCTTAGTCTTACTCCACCCATTCCAAAATCACTGTCCCTTGAACTAGTCTGCACAGCGATTGGTAGGGTGAAGTTTAATATTGCTCTGCCTCTGGTCTAAACTGACCGTAGATCAGTTGTCTTTTGCGGTCGAAAGTTTTATACTCGCACAAGATGTGCTGGGCTGATTCCTCCCCCTCGCCGCAGGGGTCCCCTTCGAACCGCCCCATTTTATGCAGGTGTTTCTTGACGGCCATGTGTCCCGTCAAGAGACCTGTTGTGTTTCTGAGCTGTCCTCTGCTAAGATTTAGCAGCTCCACAGCTCTCTTTGAACTGGGTCCGTCAATTATTGACTTCCCATGTCTGAGCCCAGGACTTAATGGCTCCCCTGGCAGTGCTCTTTGTCATGCCCAGAGCCGGTTCTGGTCCCATAAATGGTTCTGCTGACCCTCTCTTCGCGAGACTGTCAGCTTCTTCATTGCCTTTGACCCCGGAGTGACCCGGCACCCAGATGAGGGTTACCTCATTCTGCCCAGCCAGGTAGCTCGTCTCGTCTCGGCACTCACTCACCAGCCAGGAATTTACCCGTGAGCTACTTAGTGCCTTAAGGGCTGCATGGCTGTCTGTGGCTATGAGGATTCGCTTGTTGGTGTAGTCCCTCCTCTTGTTCTCCCGCACACAGTGCAGGATGGCGTACATTTCGGTCGCTTGGTTGTTACGCGGGAGCGGAGTTTCACATGATACCGCATTGGGTTTAGCGCTGGCGGGTGTCGTGTGTCTAGACGACCCGGATGGGGTTGCGATCTCTGATGACTGGTATACACCCGGAGTTTGAGGCCCCTAATGTGTGCTTTTAAACGGACGTACGACCTCGCTTGGTTGATGCTTGGTAGCAGGACTCGATGGGGTGTCGCCTTGAGTCTAGTATTGGCGGGTGTCTGGTCTAGACGAACCCGGAGGAGAACTGAGATCTCTAGGGGTGGATTACACCTGGAGATTGAGGCCTCTTTTGTTAATTTCGAAACGGGCAAACGACCTCACTTAGATGCTGCATGGGTGCGGGACTTCATGATACCCCCTCGAGTCAAACACTGACGGATGTCGGGTCCAGACGAACTCGGAGAGAGGTTATCTCTCTTTGAGCTTCGAAACGCGCAAGATGACAATACACCTGTCAAAGCATCTTACACTATCAAAAGGATCGTCTCCTACGGGGAGCTCGATTTGTTGGATGAAACATAAGTAAACACTGGCGGGTATCGTGTCAAGACGAACCAGGAGGAGGGCTGAGATCTCTAGGGGTGGATCACACAGGTAGGGACGATGGTGATGTCAGGGTCATTCCAAGTTTGTATTAGATGGCCCCGTGATTTACGTGCTGTGTATTTTTCCGTGATTGACGTGCTGCGTATTTTTAACACACTGGCTTATTTTGGTTTGGTCAATTTAACTTCATGCTTATAGTTTTAGAAGTGTTCAATAAATTGTTGCACTTTTGGAGATAACGTTAGCTTTGATAAAACAAAATTGATAGATGATTTCTTCAAAAGGTCTACATGATATGTGTCAATATTTAACATGAAAATAGAATCAAACTAAATAGTAACAGGAATAAATCATACTTTATACAACAAAAACATCTACACACATAAATTATATTATTACAACTTTTTTAATATAGTTAGACGTATTTTGTTTCAAGTATTTAACTCCATTAGATCGGTTTGCTCATTTAAAAAACTCTGGACGCAGCAAGTGCGTTATGGTAGTGAATTTTCATAGAAATGATCTGGCACAAAATATTTTATTATAACTTTTTTTTCTTGTAACATAGAAATCTGAATTTTGGTGTATAGTTTACTTTTTATATCGTAAACCTACCTACCAAATTTGGTTATCATAGATTTTTTATTTTTTAAGATAAATTTTTTTTTTAAATGAAAACTCAAAATTTTTCCGGAAAACCTCGTCCGATTTTTTTGATTAACGAACTTGACAAAGTCATTTACAGAAGGAAGGTACAACATCGGCCTATTATTCTTTGAGATAAAAATTTTTTTCGAATGAAAACTCAAAATTTTCCCAGAAAACCTCGTCCGATTTTCCTGACTAACAAACTTGTCAAAGCCATTTGCAAGAGAAAGGTACATGCCAAATTTTATTAAAATCGGCTTATTACTTTTTGAGATAAGAATTTTTTTCGAATGAAAACTCAAAATTTTCCCGGAAAACCTCGTCCGATTTTCCTGACTAACGAACTTATCCAAGCCATTTACAAAAGAAAGGTATATGCCAAATTTTACCAAAATCGGCCCATTATTTTTTGAGTTATCGGTGTGATACATATATATATATATATATATATATATATATATATATATATATATATATATATATATATATATATATATATATATAAATATATATATATATATATATAAATATATATATATATATATATATATATATATATATATATATATATATATATATATATATATAAACATATAAAAATTGAAACTGACCCCGGATATGGGTTCTAGGGGTCCTAGATCGTGCTCATTTGAAGAAATTTTTTCAAAATTCAAAAGTCGAGATCTCCTCATTAGTGAATTTTTTCTAAGAAAATTCACTAACAAGGTAGTTATTGTCGGGTATGTGCTTTTTTTTTTACTTATAAAGCTTCAAAAGAGTCAAGTTTGGGCTTGTTATTACAAAAATGTAGTGGCTCTACGCGGTTATCTACTGTGGGTCTACGTTGAGTATCAATAGAATGTTTTGCAAATATTGATTTGTCAGCGTGGTTATTTATACGTGCAGAAATATGCTCTTTGATCTGGTATTAACATTTCTAGAAGTTTGACCGATGTAAATTGCATTACAGTGTGTATAAACTGTATCCAATTAATGCAGGAGTTCCTCAAGGTTCAGCTTTAGCTCCTACTTTGTTTCTTCTCCACATCAATGACCTCCTCTCTAGCACATCCAACCCAGTTCACAGTTACGCGGACAACAGCACCCTCCACTCAAATATACAATATTCTAAGCCTGTCTCTTTAGCCCAATTATATGAGGATCGCAGACTCATGAAGGGTTCTGTCTCCGTGGATCTCCAAAAAATATTAGACTGGGGAAGTAGAAATCTGAAATCTTGTACAATTCAACCCCACCAAATCACAGTTGTGCTTTCTTTCTCATAAGAGATACACCAGCCCTAGACCCATCACAATAAACAACCAGGTTATTCAAAGTAATGAGTCCTTTTCACTTGTTGGCATTTCTGTGGATCGAAATCTCAATTGGCACCAACATGTCACATCAATTGCAGAAGCGGCTGCTAAGAAATTAGGTTTCCTATTCCGGGCTCGCAAATACTTTCCACCAGCTAATCTCTATACCTTATATACTTCACAAATAAGACCAAACCTCGAATACTGCTCCCACATCTGGGGTGCTCCTGCCGCTTTTACACTCGCTATCCTGGACTCTATTCAGAAGAGAGTTATACGTCTCATCGGTGACCTCTCTCTCTCTCTTTTATAGATATCTGCACGGGCACTGCTCAGAGGAGCTTTCTTCCATAGTTCCTCCACCTGTTGCCCCCAACAGATCTACCAGGGGAACAGAGCGAATGCACCCTTTTACTGTCCAGACATAGAACATCTTGTTATGCCCGCTCGTCTGTCCCGAGGACTTCCAAGTTGTGGAATTCCTTACCGGCACCTGTTTTTCCATCTCACCCGAACCTCCAAACCTCCAAGTCTAGAATTAACAAGTTGCTTCTTTCCTCCTTGTCGACAACTACGGTACGATAGTATTTAGCCTGTAAGCCCTCGTGGTGTGTTGTTGAAATAAAAAAAAAGGTAGCTTTTAAATCTTAAAACATAATGCGTGATTTGTTATTTGACGCAAAAGGTTGGTGGTTGTGGTTGCAAGGTAGCCTCGAATGTTCCCTTTCGTTAGCCACAGATTTTTTGTTAAAAAAAAAAATTCACGTGAAAGAAAAATCATGTTTCTTGACAAAAGCTGAAATTTATAAATTAACTGGCGTAATAAAGTATTATTATTATTATTTTCCGATAGTCGTACAAAACGTGCGTTATATGAAGAAAGTTACTCTGATTTTTGACTTTACATGTGAACTAGGTGATGGGCTCTTCCCCCGCGAATCAAGCGTAGAAAAAGAGCATGCCCAAGCTATTTATGTTTGTCTAATATTAAACTAAGCAAATTCAAATTAAAAAAACTCGGGACGCAGCAAGTGCGTTATGGTAGTGAATTTTTATTAAATGCTTCAAATTTAAATAACTCAATTTTATATAAACTTAGAGAGTTTAATTTCAATACGTAGTAAGGTTTTTCCTAAGGCAAGATATCCACAAAATTTCATTAAAATAACTTTGTAATTTTCGGAGAAAAAAATTTTTTTCGAAAGAAAATTTAAAATTTGAATAACTCAATTTTCTCGAACTTAGAAAGTTGAATTTTGGTACGTAGTAAGGTTGAGGCAACATATATAGTAAATTTCATTGAAACAGCTTTGTTACTTTCGGAGAAAAAAAAATTTTTTTCGAAAGAAAACTCAAAATTTTTCCGGAAAACCCCGTCTGATTTTTCTGGATAACGAACTCACCCAAGCCATTAATAAAAGACAGGCACTTGCCAAGTTTCATCGAAATCGGTTAATTATTTTTTGAGTTATCATATATATATATATATATATATATATATATATATATATATATATATATATATATATATATATATATATATATATATATATATATATATATATATATATATATATATATATATATATATAAACATAAACATAAACATAAACATATAAAAATTGAACCTATTTACAAATGAACTTTAATAAGATATTATGCTGTGACAATACATTTCTCAAGCACCCTAAAATATAATCAAAATGTGCACAGTTATATATGTTTTATTTCTTTTTCCCTTGTCTTAATACACTACATATTTTATGACAATCGATTTAATTTACTTATTTGATTTCATAAATAGTCGGTTAATAGTGACATGGAATGAAGTAGACACCACATCTTCAAACATATTAAGAGAATATGAGTAAATCAACAGCAACTGGGAATGAATTCGGTCAGTCGCCCAGCCACGTGGTTAAAAAACACTGTTTGTATGAGTGGTTACAACTCTACCTCTAAATAAAAGCACTGTAACAGCGGCAGAAGCAGAAGTCAATGGAAGGTGTGTGTATTCGGAAAGAAACTATTGACTATTAATAACAATTGACTAAAAACGCTGCGAGTTGTAAGGCAAAAATAATTATACTACAGAGGTGATAAATGATAATAAATTACAATAGGGCTATATATATAATCGTAAATGCTTCCAATGATTAACAATCAGTGAATTCAGTATTATTGACATTTCTCGGAAACTTACAAATGAATTTCATGAGTCAATAAGAAAAGCATTGACTAACCAACAGCAACCACATACTTATGATTTAAACATAAATGTTTCAAATTTGAATAGCTCAATTTTCTGTAACCCTAGAAAGCTGAATTTTGGCACATAGTTAGGTATTTCCCAAAGCAATATGTAGACCAAATTTTATCGAAATTTTCGGAAAAAAAATTTTTTTTTGAAAGAAAACTCAAAATTTTCCCGGAAAACCCCGTCCGATTTTCCTGGCCAACGAACTCATCCAAGCCATTAATAAAAGAAAGGCACTTGCCGAGTTTCATCTAAATCGGTTAATTATTTTTTGAGTTATCAGACGGATACATATATATATATATATATATATATATATATATATATATATATATATATATATATATATATATATATATATATATATATATATAAACATATAAAAATTCAAACTGACCCCTGATATGGGTTCTAGGGGTCCTAATTCGCGCTCATTTGAAAGAATTTTTGCAAAGTCTCACCATCGATACCTCTCTATGAGTGAATTTTTTTAATAAAAATTCACTAATAATTAAAATATAAGTATACGATGTGAGGTTTCGAAGAAAACAAGTCGTTAAGAAGCCATAATTTATTGTTTTGTGCGATCATAAAAACCAAAAAAAGGTGTATTTATAGATATTTCGTGACCGATATCACGTGCGAAGTTCAGTGTATAAGGCAAGCTTTTGTTCGGGTCTTAAAATCAAGCTGAGGCGTGTGGCGCGTGCCGCGTGCCACTCTGCCAAACTATTTGCGAGTATGCACTCTATTTTTTTCTTTTCTTATTTTTCCTTTTCTCTTTTAGCGTCAGCGGGCTTGTAACATATACATTTCGCAGCATACTTGTTTTTAATAGTCTGTTAAACAGCTTCTTGAAAAATAACTCATAACAACAAGATCTCATGCCATTATATGATTTGACAAAATAAAAATAATTTATTTGGCAATTTCGATTATCGATTTTAATAATAATAAAAGGTCTAGTTATTGTTCTCATAATTAAACGTTACAGAATGCAATATGTACTTATATTTTTAAGTTGGCCGTTGTAATCATTATAAAAAACTATAAATAACCTTTAATTAAATTTCGAAGGCGACGTAATAACTATAACAAATTACTGAATCTTTACAGACAGTTATAATTTGCAAGGTTACCACAGACTTTTTTAAATGCCCGTAAGTTAGGACCATAGACGCCATAGTTTAAATTGTTATATAGGGTGGCGCATTGAAAACGAAACAGACCGATTTGCGCCCAGAGAAAATTTTTTGTTATGAAACGCTGAAACACGTCAATTTTAAGATTGAGGGGGACATGTTTTGACATAAAACTCAACTTTATCACATCAACCCCTTAAGGGTGGTGGTAACAACCCTTATATTTTAAATAGGGAACATGGGTCGAGTGTTACATCATTTGAAAGCTTTTTCTTTTCTGAATTCAGCACACTAATTTTTTTGGAAGTTTTATCAACTCGTTTAACAATTATTCACAGTTGAAGATGCAAAAACGCATTTCACTCATTCCGATAAGAAATGTGCTGATAGTCGATGTTTTGTTGGTTTGTAAACAAAAAATTGACTATCAGAACATTTCTTATCGGAATGAGAGAAATGCGGTTTATTATTTCAGTTTATCGGTCGGTTTGATACTTGATAGTACTACAGAAAATTAGTTTCACAATGGTGTATTCTGTAGAAGAAAGAGTTGAAATAATTACTCTTTTTTTCAAAAACGGTGACTGTGCCAACCGTACCGCAAATTTGTTTAATGAACGACATCCGAACAAACATGTTAACAGAAAAAACATTTTGGAGTTAGTTGCAAAGTTTCGACAAAGTGGTCAGTAGCCAACAAAAAAACGGGATCCTGAACGTGAATTTCCGCGTAGAAATGAGACTACTGAGATTGAAGTTTTAGGACAAATTGCTGCAGACCCAACTTTGAGCACGAGAAAATTGGCCACTGTTTCAAACATCAAACGAAGAACTAATCAGCGAATATTGAAGCATCATAAATTTCACCCGTATAAAATTCATCTTGTACAACGACTGAATGAAGATGATTTTGATCGGCGGCTGAAGTTTTGTGCAGTTATGACTGCAGGAATAGCAGATAACGGGAACTTTCTGTTCAATATCTGTTTTTCACACGAGTGTACGTTTTTATTAAACTCTACAGTCAATCGTCATAATTGTCGTTGTTGGGCAGATAATAATCCAAGAAATTTTCACGAAATCCACACTCAAACTCCACACAAATTGAATATCTGGACTGGAATTTTTGAAGACCGTTTAATTGAACCAATTTTTCTTGATGGCAATTTAAGTGGCGAAACGTATTTGGAGTTACTAGAAGATATCGTTTACCCTCTGCTAATTAACATTATTGAAAATGATGATTGCTATCAAGAAAATCAATTAGTGTTTCAACAAGATGGAGTTCCTCCGCATTTTCCACAACGTGTTAGGGAGTTTTTGAACAGAGAGTTTCCAGAGCAATGGATTGGGCGTAGAGGTGCTATTGAGTGGCCCCCTAGATCACCGGATTTAACTCCTTTAGACTTCTTCCTATGGGGCCATTTAAAAAGTAGAATTTACGAAACAGAACCGGAGTCTCTGGAAGAATTACGACGACGCATTGTTGAAGAATGCCGTCTAATAACTCCACAAATGCTTCAGAATGTCAGAGCTCGTTTTGAACAAAATTTGTACTTTTGTATGGAAGCTGGTGGGCAACAATTTAAACACTTACTTAACTAAACATTGTTGAACGTTTAGTTTTCTTTTTTCGTTTTTTTTTAACGAAAAATTGACTAATTAGTGCATTTCTTATCACAGTGAATAAAATACCTTCTTGCAACTCCAACTATGAATAATTTTTAAACGAGTTGATAAAACTTCCAAAAAAATTAGTGAGCTGAATTTAGAAAAGAAGGAGCTTTCAAATGATGTAACACTCGACCCATGTTCCCTATTTAAAATATAAGGGTTGTTATCACCACTCTTAAGGGGTTGATGTGACAAAGTTGAGCTTTATGCAGCGGCGATTTCTCCTAGTGAGCTAGGTGCGCGCCGCACACCCGAAAATATAATCAAAATGTGCCCAATTAAATATGTTTTATTTGTTTTTCCCTTAGTCTTAATACACTACATATTTTATGAAAATCGATTTAATTTACTTATTTGATTTAATGAATAATCGGTCAATAGTGACTTGGAATGAAGCAGGTATTCAGAGAATATGAGTAGGTCAATATCAACGGCGAATGAATTCGGATTAGGTGTGCCTTAATATTTCCGAACAACTTCCGTCGATGAAGCTGTATTGATACACAATACAGTCCCCCACCCATGTGTTTAAAATAGTGAGGAAAATACCATTGATTTTAACACTGCAGTGAGCTGTAAAAATACCGCTCGAGACAAATGAAAGGAAGGCCGGTCTAACCAACGTTGTGATAGCATTATTTACGAGCATTACGACTGTGCTTGCAAAGACCACAGTATTCTAGAATCAAAGACTATGAAAAATTTAGTGAATTTTCCTAGAAAAAATTCACTATTGGGGATATCCCGACTTTTGAATTTTGAAAGAATTTTTGCTGATGCGCGCGAACTAGGACCCCTGGAACGCATATCCGGGGTCAGTTTCAATTTATATACAGGCTGTTTAAAAAAACATGCACCATCGCTCGTGGGGCAATTCCTTACTAAAAAATAAGAAAAAAAGTTCCTGTGCACATGGGCCCGGAAACGCATAGTTTCCAATATACAGGGAGTTGAATTTTTTTTATTTTAATTTTTTATAAATAATTTCAAAACCACTGGATTGATTTTAATGAAACTTGGAACTTGAAAGTGTATTATGAAAGTGCATATTTTCAAGTGAAAATCTACTTACAACTGCGTCAGTGGCGTGCGTACGGGGTAACTGTAAAAATTCATTTGGGGAAAAAATATGTGCGCCACTGTCTTTCCAATTTTGATACATCAGTTATGAAGCTTATTACATAAGCCACAAAAGCTACCTCTTGGTATTTTTTCGTTCAGGGTATCCCCTAGGAGATATGATTAATTTTATAAAAAGGGGCAAAGTACCGATTAGTCGGCGTAATAATAATAATAATAATAATAATAATATATGTTTACTGCAACCATAAGAATATGAAAAACAAAACACACAGTAAACATTACAGCAATAAACGTGCAAATAACTAACCTACGTAAAACTTATTGGTGATAAACATTGAAATGAATATTACAAACATTGATAAAAAATGATAAATAAAAAATAACAATAAAAAATGAAAAAAGTAATCGTAAAGACACCATGATTTTTCCAAACTCTTGTTTTTTGTACATTACTCAATTGACTTTAATAACAAAGCTAAAGAAAATGTTGAAAGTGACCACCATTAGCGTCGTTACAATTATTTAACCTTCTGCGCAAAGATCTTCTTACTCTTCTGCAAATATTTTGATCTTCTCTAATGCTGTCAAATGCATATTCTATTCTTCCCAACAATTCTTCTCGTGTATTTACTGGTGTTTTATACACTATTTCTTTTAAATGACCCCACAAATAAAAATCGAGGGGATTCAGGTCCGGAGATCGAGGTGGCCATGACACCGGACCTCCACGACCAATCCATCGGCGACCGTATGTGTTGGCTAAATATGTTCTTACAACTGCTGCAAAATGTGCTGGCGCACCATCATGCTGGAACCACATTGTACCATTTCTCATAAAAAGCGGTAGTAACAACGGCAAATCATTTTGTAAAAAGTTTAAATATGATTCATGGTCAAGACGATTCGGTAGAACAACAGGACCAATTATGTGATTTTCAATAATAGCAGCCCAAATATTGATGGAAAATTGATACTGCGAATTTGCAACTCTTAGAGAGTGTGGGTTTTCATCGGCCCATGTATGTAAATTGTGAAAATTTACGATACCTTTTCGCGTAAATGACGCCTCATCAGTAAATAGTACACGTTTAGAAAAATGTTGGTCGTGCCTAAGTTTGTTTAAGAACCACTGACAAAACATTACCCTTGGTTGAAAGTCTCTAGGTAGAAGTTCCTGGACTCGTGTAAAATGATAGGGATATAAACTTTGATCCTTCAGAGTTCTGTGAACTGATGATGCCGAAATATTACCCAGTTCGGTGGCAATAATTCTCGTACTTGTACTAGGATCACGTTCAACTCTATTTAATATTGCCTCTTCAACTCGTACAGTTCGGCGGTATCTTCTGCGTCCAAAGTCAGCTTTTAAAGGTTTTAAAGAACCAGTTTCTCTCAAATGTCTTACAATACGTGGGAAAATATTTTTGTCAGGAATTCTTCTTTGCGGATAAGTTTCCTGATAAACTCGCACAGCTTGTCTAGCATTTTGATTTGTTTGTCCATAAATTAACAACATATCAGTCAAATCCGCTGAAGTGTACTTAATGAAAACCATCTTGAGAGGAGGAAATAATATTAATAAGCAGCTCAGTATCAACAAATAACTAAAAACGAAAATACTGCACCCTATCAAAATTTAAAGAATAGCACGAAAACTCTTTTGACGCCTACAAAGCACTTCAAAATTGTAGAATTTAGAGAACTGTCAAAAATTATAGTTTCATGGCACTTTACGATTACTGTTTTCATTACTCCAACGAATCGGTACTTTGCCCCTTTTTATAAAATTAATCATATCTCCTAAGGGATACCCTGAACGAAAAAATACCAAGAGGCAGCTTTTGTGGCTTATGTAATAAGCTTCATAACTGATGTATCAAAATTGGAAAAAGACAGTGGCGCACATATTTTTTCCCCAAATGAATTTTTACAGTTACCCCGTACGCACGCCACTGACGCAGTTGTAAGTAGATTTTCACTTGAAAATATGCACTTTCATAATACACTTTCAAGTTCCAAGTTTTATTAAAATCAATCTAGTGGTTTTGAAATTATTTATAAAAAATTTAAAAAAAATTAAAATTCAACTCCCTGTATATTGGAAACTATGCGTTTCCGGGCCCATATGCACAGGAACTTTTTTTCTTATTTTTTAGTAAGGATTTGCCCCACGAGCGATGGTGCATGTTTTTCGAAACAGCCTATATATATATATATATATATATATATATATATATATATATATATATATATATATATATATATATATATATATATATATATATATATATATAATTTTCTCCGAAAATTACAAAGTGATTTTAATGACATTTGGCGGACATGTTGCCTTGGGAAAGGCCTTACTACATACCAAAATTGAACTTTCTAAGTTTATCGAAAATTGAGTTATCCAAGTTTGAAGCATTTAATAAAAATTCACTACCATAACGCACTTGCTGCGTCCCGACCTTTTTATTATTTTACTTATGTGAGATAGGTTAGATTTATTTATTAACAAAGAACTATTCCGATAACCCCTGATTAACTTTAATTCCTTGATTAAAGCAAACCGACGATTGAAAAATTGACCACCAGGCTGGTTTTGTGTAGTTTATAAAATATGATATCATTTATTAATAGCTATTATTAAAAAAACGGATCTTCGCAAATTGTAGTAAAGGAAGTCTTATTGTTGACTTCAAAGCTCGATTTTGTGACTTATGCACTGTTATGTTTTTTTCGCAGTGTTTAACTCCAAGACATGAAATTGTGACTAAAGTTTTTGTTAGTATTGCATCGTTATGTGTTCCTATTTATTAATTTTTTAAGATCGCAGTGTAGAAATTTACTTGTTAAAAGTCACGGCGCAGCAAGTGCACAAGCCCCTAATTCCTATTTCAAAATTTGGGGGTTGCAACTGTTATTCGATGGGGGTTGAATGTAGGGGTGAAGTTTTCACGTAGCAGGATGTCATTTTTTAATCTGAAATGTACGTATTTTGGCATTTTTAGTAAATTTTTGTAGAAAACATTCACTAACGGGGAGATCCCGACTTTTGAATTTTGAAAAAATTTTTGCAAATGAGCGCGAACTAGTACACCTAGGACCCATATCCGGGGTCAGTTTCAATTTATATATCACACCGATAACTTAATAATGGGCCGATTTTGATAAAATTTGGCACGTACCTTCCTTTTGTAAATGGCTTGGATAAGTTCGTTAGTCAGGAAAATCGGACGAGGTTCTCCGGGAAAATTTTGAGTTTTCATTCGAAAAAATTTTTTATCTCAAAAAATAAAAAAGCTATGATAGCCAAATTTGGTAGGTAGGTTTACGATATAAAGAGTAAACTATACACCAAAATTTAGATTTCTATGTTACAAGAAAAAAAAGTTATAATAACATATTTTGTGCCAGATCATTTCTATGAAAATTCACTACCATAACGCACTTGCTGCGTCCAGGGTTTTTATAAATCTGCACAATAATTGAGACACATTCCATTTGACTGTTCCCACTGTACATATAAGGTACTCAAATTTTAAAAATAAAATTACATGTAAAGAAAAAGTAAAATTATAGCAACTCATGTTTGTATAAAAAAGAATACGTCAACTAAAATTTACTAAGTTCAATTAATAAAAACACCTGCTTGGATGTTTTATTCTTCAACTTGATTTGTTATTTTAAAAGTAATGGTGGGATCATGGACTTTCGTAAGTTTAATTTAAGGTCCCTTTTTAGAAGCGATTCGCCTATAATTTCTAAAAATTTGAACATTAAATTATCGGCTTGTTTTTCCATAAAGAAATCAATAAGAAACGTAAATTAAACATTTTGAAAACCATAATAATTAATTGTTTTCTTAATCACCTGTTGATAACGCAGTAAAGGAAAGAGCGATCAATTTGTATTATATCATTGCTTTTTCACGCTATACAGGTGATCTTAAATAAAGTAGCGAACGAAAATATTGTCGGAAAATTGACTTGTGAAAAATAAAAAAGACGCAGCAAGGGCGTTATGGTAGTGAATTTTCATAGAAATGATCTGGCACTAAATATTTTATTATAACTTTTTTTCCTTGTAATATAGAAATCTGAATTTTTGTGTATAGTTTACTTTTTATATCGTAAACCTACCTACCAAATTTGGTTATCATAGCTTTTTTATTTTTTGAGATAAAATTTTTTTTGAATGAAAACTCAAAATTTTCCCGGAAAACCTCGTCCGATTTTCATGACTAACAAACTTATCCAAGCCACTTACAAAAGGAAGGTAAATGCCAAAATTTTATCAAAATCGGCCCATTATTTTTTGAGTTATCGGTGTGATACAATATATATATATATATATATATATATATATATATATATATATATATATATATATATATATATATATATATATATATATATAAATTGAAACTGACACCGGATATGGGTTCTAGGGGTCCTAGTTCGCGCTCATTTGCAAAAATTTTTTCTAAATTCAAAAGTCAGGATCTCTCCATTAGTGAATTTTTTCTACGAAAATTCACTAAAATGTACATACCTTCGTTCAGAGAAGTATTGTTGCTGTATTGTTTGTTCTGGGCGCATGTAGAAACGACATTTTCGTAACTAATAAAGGAAAAAAAAACGTCACACAACACCCCACAGAGTCAGTTGACTCTGATGACACATTGAAATCTTAATATTAGTGGTTATCAATTTGGCCAATGCACGGCGCTGAACATTGCTGTTAAGATATTCACAAGAAACAAATGCGTGATAATAATATCGATTACGCCAAAAATTATTTGCCGATAATGTCACGTATTATTCAAGGTATAGAATTTCTAGTTTGGAGCTTAAAATTATTATACTTGTTTAATCATGAGTTACTTTACATTGCCTTTCTTTGTATGTTTGACATTGTGCAAAGAAACATTTTTTCTAACGTCGATTGTATCGAAAAGCGAAAATTTACTTTTTAATATTCAATGGAATATGGTGTACAGGCAGTCGCCATCATTGGATTTTTGACAACTATAAGAGACACAATTATAAGAGCATCTCAGCCAACAGTGTTTCACTTTCTCTACTACCTACTTGAGTTTGACAAAACATTTTGCTTTAATTGTCAGAAAGTGACGACTGACCAACCTCCTATTTTATTTAGGTTTTTTTCTCGAACTGATACATTACAGTAACTAGAAAAAACGTAACCTTTAGTGAAAAAATTAATATGGCGCCCACAAGAAAAAAAACAGTCCTGACGCAGTAAGTGCGTTATGGTAGAGATTTTCTGTTTTTGCCAATTGTTAAAGCTTTCTTTTCAAGCCTAAAAGATTATATATTGCCATTTATTGCACGCTTAGTTTTCTGAAATCTTACATACACATGCTTAGAACAACCCCTGCATGCATAAATCGCAAGATAAACGTTGTAGTTTTAACCCCATAGAAAGTTACGGGACACAGAGCGAATAGGGGAGCTAGGCCGGGAAGCAGGTAAGGGTAATGTGAATGCAAAATGTGAAGAAAAATACTAGGGCGGGTCAATAAGTCCGCGACTTTTTGAATGAAACACAGGTTTTTTGACAAAAGATCATTTTATTTCTCAACATAGTCTCCTTTGAGCTCTATACACTTCGTCCAACGTTTCCCCAATTTTTTTATCCCTTCCAAAAAGTAAGATTTGTCGAGGTCCTCAAAATAGGTATTTGTTTGTGAGATGACTTTATCATTGGAGTCAAATCTCTTTGAGCCGAGCCATTTTTTTAAGGTTGGAAACAAGAAATAGTCACTCGGGGCTAAATCCGGAGAATATGGCGGATGAGGGTGCAATTCGTAGCCCAATTTATTCAATTTCGCCATGGAAACTACACATGTGTGCACCCTTGCATTGTCTTGGTGGAAAATAACATTTTCATGGCCAAATACGGTCGTTTCTTCTTCAAATGGTCATTGAATCGGTCCAGTAAGTTGGTCTAATATTCGCTATTGATTGTTCTTCCCTTTTGTAGGTAGTCAATGTGGATTATACCACATGCATCTAAAAAACGGTCGCCATGACTTTATTGGCTGACAAACCCACCTTGGCCTTCTTCGGCGCCGATTCGCACGGAGAAACTTACTGTTTTGACTGCTGCTTGGTCTTTGGTGTGCTGTGGTGAATCCATGTTTCGTCCACGGTTACGAAACGGCGCAAAACTCGTCCCTATTGCGGTTGAATGACGCCAAACACCCCTTCGAAGTTGTCACACGATTGCGTTTGTGGTCGATTGTGAGAGAGGTCACCAACGGCACGTCGGTGGGCAAAGGATGGCAGCATTTGGGTGAGGGTAGGGTCACCGATGAGACGTATAGCTCTCTTCTGAATGGAGTACAGGATAGAGAGTGTAGAAGCGGTAGCGGCACCCCAGATGTGGGAGCAGTATTCGAGGTTTGGCCTTATTTGTGAAGTATATAAGGTATAGAGATTAGCGGGTAAAAAGTATTTGCGAGCCCGAAAGAGGAGACTTAATTTCTTAGCAGCCGCTTCTGCAATTGATGTGACATGTTGGTGCCAATTGAGATTTCGATCCACAGAAATGCCAACAAGTGAAAAGGACTCATTACTTTAAATAACTTGGTTGTTTATTGTGATGGGTCTAGGGCTGGTGTATCTCTTATCAGAAAGAAAGCAAGGCTGATATTTGGTGGGGTTGAATTGTACAAGATTTCTACTTTCCCAGTCTAATATTTTTTGGAGATCCACGGAGACAGAACCCTCAATGAGTCTGCGATCCTTATCTAATTGGGCTAAAAAGAAGGCTTAGAATATTGTATATTTGAGCAGAGGGTGCTGTCCTCCGTGTAACTGTGAACTGGGTTGGATGTGCTAGAAAGGAGGTCATTGATGTGGAGAAGAATCAAAGTAGGGGCTAAAGCTGAACCTTGAGAAACTCCTGCATTAATTGGATACAGTCTAGAGGAATGGCCATCCACGACAACAGAAATGCTCCGGTTGGAGAGGAAATTTGCTGTCTAGGTACAGAGTTTTGGTGGTAGGCCATAGGCCGGAAGTTTATTAAGTAGCGCTGCGTGCGAGACCTGGTCGAATGCTTTGGATATGTCTAGAGCGATAATCTGGGATTCACCGTGTAGTTCCATAGACTTTTTCCAACAATGGGTGACAAAGGAAAGGAGGTCGGCAGTTGATCTGCGCTGACGGAATCCATACTGCCTATCGTGGATTAGACTGTGTTTTTCAAGAATTTTCAGTAATTCGGTGTTTATATACTTTTTCATCACTTTAGAGATGACTGAAATGAGAGAAATAGGCCTGTAGTTACTAGGAAGCGCTTTGGATCCTTCCTTGGGGACGGATTGTACACGAGCAGTTTTCCAGTTACTACAGAATATGGCCTATATTGTAAGATGTCTGAAACAGACGAGTCAGGACAGGAGCAAGTTCTGGTACGCATTTTTGAGAACAATTGCTGGGATCTCGTCAAGGCCAGAGGCTTTTCTGGTATTAAGAGAAGAGAGCATCTTTTGTACCTTTTTAGTTTTGAAAATGATATCCGTCATTTTATGCGTGACATTGGGGACTGTTGGTGGTTGAACATTTGAAGGTGGGTTGAGAGTAGAATTGCCGGCGAACAACGAGGCAAAAAGTTCAGCCTTGCCCAGCGCGGTAGAAACAATTTCATCCCCTGAAACAAGAGGTGGGAACGTGCTCTTGCAGAAATTATTCCCAATAGATTTAGCAAGAGTCCAGAAGGGTTTGCTGCCGTTGGAGCTTGAGATGACTTTGTTTTTGATGTGGTTATTAAACGAGTTTTTTTCCTCAGAAAGAATGCGGACATAGCGGTTTCTTGCGTCGTTAAATGCTTGACGGTTTTCTTGACTGGGATTGTGTAGAAGCGCTTTGTGAGCTTTGACCTTTTCAAGTCTGGCCTTGTCACAGGATTGAGAGAACCAGGGCTTTTGAGTGGCTGAAGGGGTTTTCTGTGTACGTGGAATAAATAATTCCATGCCAGCTTGGATAATTTCTGTGGCGTTTTGTGCGATATCAGAGGGGTCAGGATGAGAGAAGCAGACAAACGCCCATGGAAATGGGGAAAAGTAATCCCGCATTTCGTCCCAGTTCGCGGAGTTGTAGTGCCAAACGATACGTGGGTGTGATGACTGTGTGACCTCGTGTTGCATTGCGCAGGAAGCAGTGACCATGCCGTGGTCTGAGCGACCAAGGGGGGCGGTGACTGATATCTTATAGCATTCAGGTTTTGTATTAAGAAGGAGATCCAGGGGATTTGAGCTGTGCGTTGGGATGCAAGGAAAGTAAGTAGGTTGCTGAACCATATTGGCCAAGGAATTGCTGACTACAAAGGCCTCCGCTGCTCTCCCTTGTGGATCGGTTTTTGAAGATCCTAGCCATTCCTTATTATGGACATTGAAGTCACCAAGAATAGTGACCTCGGAGGAAGGATATTTATAAATCAGAACGTCGGTTTTTTTCAGAAAGGTAGTCGAAGAGCTGAACAAACTTGTTGTCAGAAGGTGACCGGTAAATGCCCTGAGAGAGAGAGAGAGAGAGAGAGAGTTTTTTCATCCAAAGTATGTCTTTTCTTCCAGCTTCTAAATTGGGAAGTCTGGTGCAGGGTAGAGTGCTACGGACGTATGCGCACACGCCTCCATGTAATCTAAAGGAAGTAAGGAGCTTATACCTCGGGAAATTAAGGTGATTAATGGCTGTTTTGGCAGTGATTTGGGTTTAGGTGATGAAGAGGAGTTGGGGCCTATTAGCCTGGAGGAAATGTTGGACGAAGTTTAGGTTAGAATTTAGGCCACATATATTCGAGAAGGATATGTTAAATCATGATGCCGGCGCCCCCTATACACCCCTCTCCCGGAGATCCGAATGGAGGGGTATTTTGTCTCCGGAATGTTTTGTACATGGAGGAGCCATCATTTTTGTTTATAAGGGAAACCGACTCATACACCAGACCCGGAAATGTCCGTTGGGACTTCACCGGTCCCTTGATGTAAGGGGCGGTACCTCATCGGGCGTGAAAAAATCCGATTAGTCGCCTCGTACGACAGGCAGGAGTTACCTTGGGCCTATTCTTTTAGTTAGTCCCCGGACCCACAGGGGACAATCTTAATTTTACGTTAACTATTTAATGAGGCTTTCTGCAACCGGGCCTTTTTGTTGGATAAGGGTTGATACGAGTCATATATATTTAAAAGATCTGCATGTTTAATGAAATAAAAAATTCTGTAGAAGTTGATTTTGAGATTTTTTCAGATATTGGTTATTTGTTTATATTTATAATAATAATATAACAGTTTATTGGGCAATAATTACAATAAATCAGACTACAAATAATGTGCAGTTAATAAAACAATCAAGAATCCAATAAACAAATCCTCCCACAAAAGTATTTTTATACTTGTGCGTGGGTTGACAGTACATGAATATTACTAGACTGCAAACTAAACATTGCTACATCATATCACAATCTATACATACACATGCATACACTGAGGTACACCTCCATCCATACCCACCCACATGCACGCACACACACACATCCACACAATCCCAAACACTCGCACACACACATCTGTGCATACCTACCCATACTTTACTGACCTCTTATATATCCTCACAGGCGCATGACCACATGTACACCTATCTGCGCTTACACACCTGCACCTCCTCATCGCATATACGCACACGCGCTCACACACACACACTCACACACACACGCGCGCGCACACCTCTTTTCACCCACTGAGAAATGCTGTCTGTGTACCGAGACACTACCCAAGCAAGTGAAACAGCAAACATTCTCCAACAAATGCAGTGGCAGGCCATTTACAAGTCACTGTTGGTCACTCTGTGTTGTACCAGTTTTTGAAGTCCACCATTTGATGTGCTCTCAATCTGGGCATTTCTCCAATCCAACTCGCCACTCCCTTAGCAAACAAAGCCCTTGACATATTTGTCCGCTTCAGGTGCCTGGGCACCTCGTTAAATATCCTGGGACCTAGATAAACAAAACTGCGCTGGCCTATTGTCTTTGCACATTTGGGTACATATGCGCCTTCATCTCTACTTCTCGTCGCGTATTCGTGGTTTATGGGAGGTAGCAAATAAGAACATTTTGAGCAAAACACCAGCAACCACTTCACAAAGAGTTGCCGACAATCAAAAATCCCAGACTCTTTAAAAAGAAGATCTGTAGGATAGGTTATTTCCCTGTTAAAGATTACCTTTATCAGCCACTTCTGAACTATCTCTAGCTGCGTGTAATAATTTTTCGTAACTCCACCCCAGGCTATTATTCCGTATGCTAACAGGGGCTGAACTAATGCATCATACATAACTAACAATTGTCGCCTGCTAACCAAATCTCTGAAAAATTTAAATGTTGGTATCAGCGATCTGAGTTTTTTCTTCAGCGTTTCTGTATGTCTGTTCCACCTCAAACCAGAGTCTATCTCTATTCCTAAGTATTTCACCGAATTTGTCGCTTTTATTTCTATAACCTGGTCTTGTGTTTCCACCACTATCCCATTATAATTTGGTCCGTATCTTTCAAAGTGCCTGAAAAACATAATACTGGTTTTCTCAAAATTTATTGTCAATTTCTTTTCATCACAATAATACATTATTTCCTCAAAATCTTCCTGTATTACATCCCTCAAACTAAGCCAAGTTTCCCCGGAATATACGAGTGCCGTGTCATCTGCGTAGCTAATGATTTTCCCCCTCGTTTCTATATCAAACAGATCACTCATGTATAAGTTGAAAAGAATGGGACCCAATACCGTTCCCTGCGGAACACCACACCTAACCTCCCTAGGCTGACTCAAGACCTCGCCCACAGCCACACTCTGCAGTCTTCCAGTTAAGTAGCTTTTCAACAAAGTATGAACTGGTCCCCTGAAACCCAATCTCCACATTGTATCCAGTAATTCATCGTGACAAACAGTATCAAATGCCTTGGTCAGATCCACAAACACACTCGCCACTGGAACTCCCAAATCCATTTTACCATATATGTGTCCAATCAAATCGGCAATGGCGTCCTGTGTTGACTTATTTTCTCTAAACCCATACTGCTTTTCCGAAAGTAGATGATATTTTTCTGCAAAGGCTGCGATTCTGATTTTCAATATTTTCTCAAATATTTTAGCAAAATTTGACATAAGCGAGATTGGCCGATAATTACATAGTTTTGACCTGTCGCCGGCCTTATGCATGGGTTTAATTATACTTCTCTTTAATGCTGTTGGAAAGAAACCCTGCTCCATGCAAGCGTTTAGAAGGTAGGTTAATGGATGCACTATACTCTTTCCGATTTGTCGCAGCATGCGCGCCTGTATCCCATCTGACCCAGGTGCCTTACGTACCTTTAATTTTGAGATTATTTTCTCTACTTCGTCCTCTGAAGTCAGCTCTAGATACATTGTAGAGCTATTTTGTCTCCGCCGAAGAGATCTCCGATTTCTTATAGTGATATCGTTTGCTAACCTCTCACCCACAGATGTAAAATAGGAACAAAAAGCTTCCGAGACATCCGCATCTCCCGTTGCCAAATTACCATCTTCTGTTTCCATCTCTGTCACTTCAAATCTGGGTTCCCTTTTCCCCTTTATGTCATTTATGCACTTCCACATATGAATTGAGCCGCTGCTGCCGTCCTGTATTTTGCTACGGTAGTAGTCGTTCTTTGCTCTGTTTATGACTGAATTTAGTTTATTTCTAAATCTCTTATACGTTTCAGCCTTTGCCTGATTGCTGGGTTCAGCCACGCTATCCCTATGTAACCGATTTTTTGCATGTATCGAATTTATTATGCCATTCGTAATCCACGGATTTCTCCTCCGTTTTGAATGTGGGACCTTCACAACTCTAGTATTCTTTTTCCTGTAATATTCTATTTGCCCTATAAAGGAGGCAAAAGCAGCGTCTATGTTACTTTTCCCATATACTGATATCCAGGATTCCTGCTCCAAATCACTATTCAGTCCTAGGTAATCTGTGTATGTTCTGGAATCAATCGCAATTTTATGGTTTCCGGGCGACCCGTCCAGTAAATCGACCTTCACCAACACTGGAAAATGATCTGTAATATCGTACTGTAATATCAACGATGCTAGTGGGACATACCGGAGAGAAGAAGAAACAAAAATATGATCTATGCAGGTCTTACTATTCTCCTCTATTCTAGTATAGTCATTTATAGCAGATCTATATCCAAATTCACTCAATATGTTTAGATACTCATCAACACACTCATTATCCTGTTGAAGAATGTTCAAGTTTATATCACCCACTATGAATTCGAGGTCATTTTTACCCCTCTGGCTCGCCAGAAAGTTGTACAGATTGGCATTAAAAGTTCGAACACACGTTGATGGCGATCTGTACGCAGCCACAACTTGAATGTCTCTATCTCCATATTTTATCCTCAATTTCAAGATCTTCGTTACTCCCAAGTCAACAATCTGATGATCAGCCTGCAAATTATCCCTCACATACACCACCACACCATCATTCCTATTCAAGTCTCCACCATTGTAATAAACGTTATACGAAGGCATCTTGAACAGGGTCACATCATCAATCCTGAAGGTTTCTGTTAGAACCACCACATCAAAATCATACTCAAGTGCTGCCAACAAAACTTCCAATTCATCTTTATTCTTTGCAATACTTCTAATATTGACATGAATCACAGAGAACTCCTTCCCTCCGTTCAGTTGATTAAAATACTTCTTTGCATCATTTATGTGCTGCACCACTACTGTCTTAACATCTTCCACCCGAAAATCCCTGACGTAACTATCCATATCAATCAATGGTTTCAAATGATGAGTACCAGTTAAATTAGACTCCAAAATCCCAGCAAACAAAAACAAAATCAACCCTGCGAAAAGCCAGATACATCCATACTCTCACTCACACTCACCCTGGCACCTCTATGCACACCAATCAGGCTCACCGTGCGTATATAGATACACCCAACAAAAATGACCAAAACACACCACAACAAACAAAAAAACAAACAATTATATAAAAATACCTGCGCAAACAAAAGCAGCAGGATAACTATAAAGATAAAGGTAAAAACGACGCTATAGTACAGTTTCAAAATAAAAATAAACATACAAATACATATATCGCCAATAACCGACGCAAGCCTATATAATATCTATCACTTAATAAAAGAGCTCAATGCTAAATTTCATTTCTACTATACACACCAAACACCAACTGTGTAAAACAACAGTCAACTGTTATGACAGTTTACAAAATGTCGGTCAGTATACAATAAGTCAGAAACTCAAACGAGCAATTTGTTGTATGAAAAAATCAATACACAGTTCAAAAAGCACAAAAAGTCTCCTACCTTTTAAGATTCTTGTCAACAGAGGAACCCTGAGATAGAGTACGCACACCGGTTTTGGAGGTGGCTCTAGTAATTACTTTCTTACTCGTAACGGGTGTTTTGTTCCGTGATGAACCTCCGGGCACTTCTATGGTTCGTTTTGTGGCCACTGGTGTTGGCGGCGCGCTACTTGATTGGGTCTGTTCCAGTGCTGACTCCTCTCCTCTTTCTATATCTTCAAGGTCACCAGGTTTGTATATACTATCGTTAACGTAAAGAATACCTCGCTTTATATAGGCTTTGTGCCCTTTCGATTTTGCCAAACGTAGATGGCTCCTCAGGATGTATTGTTCCCTCTGCTGTCTCAGCGTTAAATCGTCGTTTATATACACCCTTGAATTTTTCAGTTTCCTGGTGTTAGCGAATACTAGCTTTTTATAATACGACGATGTAAACTCAACTATTATGGGTTTATCATTTCCATCTTTCTTGCCAACAATGTGTACCCCATCGACTGCATGCAAGCCCAACTGGATGTCGAGTTGATTTTCTATTTTCTTAACAATAAACTCTCTTATATCTTTCCCGTCATATTCAACATGATTTACTCCACTCACAACAATATTCTTTCGCTTGTTTTGGCGTTCGAGTAATTCTATTCTATTCCCCAGCAATTCATTCTCTCTTTCTAGCTGTTTCAGTTTCTTGTCGGAAGCTTCCAATTTTTCCAAAAGATTATTTTCTAAAATATCCAGTCTTTTACCGAGGCTCTCTAGCAGTTCCCTATTTGATATTTCCCCATTATTCAATTCAGGCATTCTATATACCCTCTGTTTATTTAATTCTCAGTTAAAACTCACTATCCTCTTATCTGCCTCCAGTAATCTCTTTACAAGATAATAACAGTCGATTATTTTGTCAACACAAAATATCAATCCTTCTTCACCATCAAACTATTTCTTTAGAGGAAATGGAAACCACGTAACACTATCTCTAGGTAACAGGCAAATTTTCAATCTTTCTGTCGGTGTAAACCTCACCAAATAATTCGTCTCATTAACCAGTGAACTGTACAATTTATCAGGGAGAAATACTCACACACTTTTACTTTCACGATTCGCGATAATAAATAAAAAAAATTAAATTAAATAATATAATGGCGTATTATATTTCTAAATAAAATTAAATAAACCCGTAACAAAACTTGCTAACAAAATATGTACGTTCAGAACTGGTATAGAACCTGTGAACCTATAGCAACTACCGTTATTGTTTTGTTGTTATAGTTATTATTGTGATAGGTTGATTATTTGTACGTTAAATATGGACATACATCACGTAGACATTTTGAATACATCATCTGTTATTTTTATATTATTTTTATCTTTTAAATAATTTTTTGATCAAAACATCATAACGTAGCAACAGATTTTTAGTACACTTGGAGTACCCAAATCACCACAACTCATCTTTTAAAGGCCTGACGTTCGTTTTACTAACAAAGTTAGCGTCATCAGAGGATGAAAAATTGTAAACTACTTAACTACTACAAATTAGATTTTTACTACGTGTTAGATAAAAGACCGATAACCTAGGCACCACATGCAAAACTTTTTGCGTCTATATTTTAATTGCCGGAAGTCCTTTTTAAAATCCCGTTATGACTGTACCTACCGAGTTTCGGAATATTTTTTACATCAAGGAGACAGTGTGAACAGCGAACTATTGATTAGTGGCGGGCATGGTTTAGGCAAATTTTGCTGTTCGTGGCTTAAGAGATATAAATACTCTCATAGGCGTCTAATTTTACCGTCTGTCTCAACATTTTTGATAGCGCCTCCGTGGCTGTGCGGGAAAGTCGATGACTTTCCAATACGGACTCGGGGGTCGACGGTTCGAGACTCACCGGCGGCGGATGATTTTTCAAATCACTGTCGTCGTTGATATCGAGCTCAAGGTGGAGGGTAGGTTAGTTTAGATGAGCAAAAAGGGTCAGCAATGGTCTAATTGCCAGTAAACATCTTACCTTTACCTAACATTTTTGATAAGCTTCAGGTTTTCTTTATCTATGTGGTGATTAGTATCCCAAATATGTTGAGTCATGCATGACTTGTCTATACTGTCGTATGTCCCAGATGTTCCTTAAATCTGGTATCAATGGTTCTTCTAATCTGTCCAACGAATTTAACTCGTTAGCGCTCAGTGTCACCTACAGGTGCTCCTGATTCAAACATCGATTTTACGTTTACTAGCATAAATTTGGTTTGAGTAACGGCATCAGTCGGTAGAGGGTGCTCCTAGTAAAGTACATGACGCACTCACTCAGCAGTTGCATTGCTTTTGTTTGTGTGCTGGCACTCTATATGAGCACATGTTGCTATAATGTGTCAACGGCGTGAGATTATAAACAAAAATAGTTCGGAATATACGAGGCCGTAAGTATTCAACACTTTTTTCGTATATATTCGATAGATAAAGAGTGACAATTTTGTAACTTGTCGAATGTTTTCACAATTTGTTAGTAAAAAGGTTTTTTTGTAGTTTGAAATGTCCCGTCACCTAGCGGTGACACTAGGCACATTTCGACATTATTTGTTTGCATTTCCTTTTAGGCTAAAATTGCGTGAGATCGAGGAACTTCTTTATGAAGATAAGGAAATTAAAACAGTTACCCCATTTCCTTCTCAAGACGGCGAAATTACTGATGAAGAAAGTGGAGGTGAGAGTGAGATGAGCTGATATAAATCATCTACGAGGCAGACTTCTTCGCTCACAAGTAGAAGTTACTTTTGCAACTACAGCTAATAACCAGTCAGATCCAGAGGAAATAATAGCCTGTTTGTCCTCAAAATCACTAAAAAATTAAAAATAGTGGGGTCAAGGCTTGAGTGGTCTGAAAATCTTGAAGATTTTGTATCCAGGTCCGGCCGCGGAGATACTGATGAAGTGATCACAAAATCTGAAAATTTGAACATTTCGGCAGTAGAATGGTTTGAGCTTTTGTTTACGAATGAAATTGTTAAAACAGTTGTGAAAATGTCCAATTTCGACGCAATGCAACATGTCAGAAAACCAACTGAGAGTTTATGTAGCCATCTTACTTCTAACTGGTTACATGACACCTAAAAACATTCTAATGTTCTGGGAGATCAATCAGCCACCCATAACGAGGCAGTATCAGATAGTATGCGTAGAAACCGTTGTTTGGAAATTTACCAATATCTGCATTTATGTGACAACACAAATTTACCAGAAAATGGCAAGTTTGGAAAGGTAAGAAATTATTATTCGGCGCTTTCAAACAACTTTATTCTTCTCTACGAAAAAGCAGCATCAAGTCATATTGCTATTGATGAGACGATGGTGCCTTATTATGGAAGGCACGGCACTAAACAACATATCCATGGAAAGCCTATAAGATTTGGATATCAGCTTTGGTCTGCCGCTGCCCGAAATGGCTACCTCATTGCTTTCGAGCCGTACCAAGGTGCAAAATCAGCACAATTACCGTTTAAATAATATAGACTTGGTGCCGCCGTAGTTTTAGAGCTGGAATCAAGGCTGCCCAAACATTTGTCACCTTATAATTTTTATTTTGAAATTTTTTCACAATTTTCTAATTACTTGGTGTTCTAGCGGACCACAACAATGGTGGAACGGGTAATATTCGACAAAACCGCCTCAGCAAATGCCCCCTTATGCAAAAAAAAAATATTGAAAAAAGAAAAAGCTGAAAGAAATTTGCTGGTCTTGAAATGGCATGGCAACAGTGTGGTTACGTTAGGAAGCAACTGCCACAACGCCACCGCTGTTCAAGAAATTGATCAAGTTGGTTTTGTTGGAGGGAAACGGTCGAAAATTCAGGTGGGATATCCGGCGTTGGTTTAGAAATATAACAAATATATGGAAGGCGTTGACCGTTTCGACGAGAATGTTCATTCAATGCGAATAAGTTTTAGAGGAAGAAAATAGTGGTATACTTTATTCGCATTTGGCATTGATGCTTCTTGCCAGAACGTATGGCAACTTATGAAAATAAACAGTGAGAATAACTTGTCAGTTTCGGGGGACGATTGTTCAAGTATATTTGCAGAAATACGGAATTCCTCCACGGAAAAACCAAGCATGCGGATCGTCCTAAAGTCAGGCTTAGTGGAACCCGTATACAGCATGCTCAAGAAAGTTGCACCCAAAGACGATGCGGTCTATGTCATCAGCGAACTCGTATTATGTGTAGTAATTGTAAAATAGGTTTGCATGTTCACTGCTGGTATGAGTCGCTGTATCGATTGATTTCTTTTGTTCGCCATCTATATCAGTAACAATAATTCAGTGTAATGGTTTCAGTTAGTTACCTTTAAGTCCAGTGTCACCTGTAGTTAACACAATTTTTTTTGTGAGTCAAATAAAAAAACCATAATTCGACCCAATTTGTACTCTTTTTAACCAATCGTCAATTACGCTTTTCAATTTCAGCTGAATGGTTTATGTCTTAAAGTCATGGGCGCTGAAGGGTTAAAATTACATTCTTTACAACCTATCTCATAGATAACTGACATTTCAGTGGCTTTATCCTTATATTTTGTATTAGCTAACAATTTTTAGTGAATTTTTATCAAAAAAATATAAAAAATAGAGGTATCGATGGTAAGACTGCAAAATTTTTTCAAATGAGCGCGAACTAGAACCCCTAGAACCCATATCCGGGGTCAGTTTCAATTTATCTATATATATATATATATATATATATATATATATATATATATATATATATATATATATATATATATATATATATATATATATATATATATATATATATATATATATATCCGATAATTAAAAAAAATTAATTATTCGATTTCGTTGAAACTCGCCAAGTGCCTTTCTTTTATTAATGACTTGGATGAGTTCGTTTGCCAGGAAAATCGGACAGGGTTTTCCGGGAAAATTTTGAGTTTCCTTTCGAAAAAAATTTTTTCTCCGAAACTTACAAAGCTGCTGTTTTAATGAAATTTAACGAATATTTTTCTTTGGGAGATGCCTTACTAAGTACCAAAATTAAACTTTCTAAGTTTATAGAAAATTGAGTAAAGTTAATTTTGAATTTTCTTTCGAAAAAAATTGTTTTCTCTAAAAATTACAAAGTTATTTTAATAAAATTTGGTGTATATCTTACCTTAGAAAGGACCTTACTTCGTACCAAAATTAAACTTTATAAGTTTGTAGAAAATTGAGTTATTCAAATTTGAAGCATTTAATAAAAAATCACTATCATAACGCACTTGCTGCGTCCCGAACTTTGTTTACTTTTTTTATTTTTCTTTTGTCGAAAAAGTTAGCTGCAAATCAGCTTTCTAAAAAATGTTCTTCGAGACCCCTTGTGATTTACGGTTCAAATGGTAAGCAGACAAGCTTTTTTTCTACTTTATCTTTTGTGAATATCGTGGATTCCGCTAACATTTTCTTTGTTGTGTGTTTATTAATTTTCTCCCTAAGCAAACAGAGCCCTTATATTTAGCCAAGTTCTTAATGTATTGTAATTATCTGGCGTATCTACTTTTATTTGAGGGAAATTGCATTAATCTATTCATTAAAAATTTTAAACTAGTTTTTTTTCTGTAAAATTATAACGTGAGTAATTTGGAATATAACTTAAGTGGTGGTTTCCTTCCTGTAGACATCGAATTCAAGAGAGTCATTATTTTTAAATGCGAGTACATTTAGAAAAGGTATTTTATTTTTGACAGGATTTTAAAAAGGATTTCCGGTAATTGAAATATAGACGCAGAAAGTATTGCCTGTGATTTCTCCCTCTCTAGTTTATCGGTGTTACTTACTACCTAACTCGTAGTCAGATGGGTTGTGGTGATTTGTGTTCTTCATGTGTACTTATCAGTGCTCATCACAGGTTCCAATCTTCACTTAACCAGGGTACCCAGCGACCTGGAAAACCGGGAAAACTTGGAAAAATCAGGAAATGTGAAACACCCCCTAAAATGTCAGGGACATTTGTGATTTTACTCAAATGTCATGGAAATCATTCAGTAGACCTGGAAATTATATATTTGTAAAATTTCGTCACTAGCAGATGCATTTTTATTTTTATTTCATATATATTATATGAATTTTCTCACGTAAATAGTTTTCTCATACCTAGGAAAATATATCTGATAACAATGCGGCTTACCTTTGCTACCAATATCAATTAAATCCGCCAATGAACACAGCGTATGACACACCAGCGCCGTTATAAATAGCGTCTCCTTTTACTATCTCAAACATGTCTCATATGTACATTTCACTTGGACTGTTCTTCCTTGAATGCATAAAATGCAAAATCGTTCTATGTAATGGCCGGGTAGAGCTCTGCTGTGAATGTGTTTATTCTATTTTAGCCTTTATGATCATGTTGAAAGTTGCAAAATATTTGGCATTTGTATATGGCGCATGTAAACAGTATTTTTGTTTCATTTTTTTCAGCGAATTTTCATAAATAAAACTTCGCTTTTAGAGAGGTACTGACTTTCGAATTTTCAAAAAAATAATTAATTGGTGCGAATCTGAGTTTTTGGAACCCATTTCCCAGGCGTATTCAAATTTATATATACAAACAACATGGTTTTCAATGTTTATACGCCACCTAGAGACTTCTGATTTGTTCCATCACACTTGAAAATTCTTTCCGCAGGCTAAGTTTGTCAGCCAGCCATGAAAGTCAAGTTTTTCCATGAAAAAATTGCATATCTTCTTCAGGAACATGCCATATGTTATAAATTTAACGGACCTAACCATACTTATGTTCTTTATTATGTCAATTTTTTTGTTCGTAATTTTTATTTATTTTTGCTGGGTACCGTGTTTAACGGATTTTTAGTTTTAGTTGTCATGAATCCATATAAATGAATTCAATTTTTCCCCTGCCCGATGATGCTGTCTAAACAGCGAAACCGGTTACAAAGGAGAAAATTTGAGGAGCCAGATAAGTAGTCTATAGGTCTGTAGTTAGTATGAAACGGTTTCATAAAGTAATGGCGACAACAATTAATGGAAAGGTTATAATGGGGTACCTTTTCGAGAAATGCTATGGATAAATATTAAAAGAAAATTTGTATATTGGTAATGTACCCATCTGCGTGGTAAATGGTATGACAATATGATTTCAACAACTATCTAAAACAAAGATCTTTCATATTTAGAAGCAAAGTTATAGAACTGCATTTTAGAAGTAAAGTAGTTGTTTTCACTCAATTTATTTGGACTTGTTGATTGCTGGGAACTTTTAATTTAAAAACTCGCCTGTATACGGGGCATCAAATTGGATTTTAATCTAATTCCGTTGAGTTTAACGTCCTTCTGTACCTGATTTGGTATTAATTTCCTAGGGAAGATATACTTGTTGATAATGTGTTTGTACGCCTACAATATCGATCAAATACTGAGGACAATTTCTAATGGACTGTTTCGAATTCAACAAACAACTTGATAATGGATTCATTGTAGTTTAGCACCTTTTATATTGTTTTTTTTTGTGTGTAAAAGAGTACGTATTCAAATTTAATTAATTCATCGATCGTTTCTGTTGTATTGTAAAAATCATAGTCGAAATTTCACCTCCAGCACTTTTTCTCCCTCGGCTACAAATGATGGAGTATTCGCTATACCGTGAAAAGAAAATGCTGATCTATTCGTCCGTGTATTTGTTTCAAATTTTACGCTTCATCCGCAGAGAAAGAGCCCACAAACTATTCCAGCTGTAGTTCTCTTCGAACCGGCATGACTTAATTCTTTAATTTAATGCGTTAGACCTTAGACCTCCAATTTCGAAAAGAGTTCTAATCCCACCGCTGGAGATATAAAGTTCGCGACGCAGCAAGTGCGTTATGGTAGTGAATTTTTATTAAATGCTTCAAACTTAGATAACTCAATTTTCAATAAACTTAGAAAGTTGAATTTTGGTACGTAGTAAGGTCTTTCCCATGGCAACATATTCACCAAGTGTCATTAAAATTACTTTGTAAATTTCGGAGAAAAAATTTTTTTTTCGAAAAAAAAATTGAAAAATTGAAAAACTCAATTTTCTATAAACTTACAAAGTTTAGTTTTGGTACGTAGTAAGGTCTTTCTCAAGGAAATATATCCACCAAATTTGATTAAAATAGCTTTGTAATTTTCGGAGAAAAAAATTTTGTTCGAAAGAAAACTCAAAGTTTTTCCGGAAAACCTGGTCAGATTTTTCTGGCTAACGAACTTATCCAAGCTAATAATAAAAGAAAGGCACTGGCCGAGTTTCATCGAAATCGGTTAATTATTTTTTTAGTTATCGGTTGGATATATGTATATATATATATATATATATATATATATATATATATATATATATATATATATATATATATATATATAAATCGAAACTGACCCCGGATATGGGTTCTAGGGGTCCTAAATCCCGCTCATTTGAAAAAATTATTGCAAAGTCTTACCATCGATACCTCTCTATTAGTGAATTTTTTAAAATAAAAATTCACTAGAAAGTCTGACGGTGCCATTCTTAATTAACTAGAAGGCAACGGGAAACCATATATTAAATCCTTTCTCAAAACCGAAATTTGTCAAAGAACTTGCGTTTTCTGATGCCCATAGAATTTTGAGGTCGGTAGCCCTTATTGAAATTATTATTATTATAATTATTATTTTTTTTGTTTTTTTCGGAAATAAAGCTATGGCAACCAAATTGGTACGAAGGTTTATTTTATAAAAAGTATACTACGTATTAAAATTTAAATTAAAGATTTCTTTAGGCCAAAATAAAAAAAAGGTTATAGACCCTATATTATTGCATATTTGCATTTTATATCGAAATATAAGGCATGTTTTTAGGAAAAAAATTCGGGAAGCAACAAGTACATTATAGTAGCGACTTTTTTTTAATGCTTCAAATTTCATTAACTCAATTAACCCAAGGTTCTTTGGCTAGGAAACCAGTATTTTTGGAAACATTTTAAGTATATTTTCCGAAAATTTTTATACATTTCTAAATAACAAAATTTAATGAAACATGGTGTTTCTACTATACAGGATGGCGCATTGAAAATGAAACAGACCGATTTGCGTCAAGAGAAATGTTTGTTTTAGGAAACGCTGAAACGCGTCAATTTTAATATTGAGGGGGACATGTTTTGACATAAAACTCAACTTTGTCATATCAACCCCTTAAGGGTGGTGATAACAACCCTTATATTTTAAATAGGGAACACGGGTCGAGTGTTACATCATTTGAAAGCTCTTTATTTTCTGAATTTAGTACACAATTTTTTTTGGAAGTTTTATCAACTCGTTTAAAAATTATTCACAGTTGGAGTTGCAAGAACGTATTTCATTCATTGTGATAAGAAATGCACTAATTAGTAATTTTTCGTAAAAATAAAATAAAAAACGAAACCAAACGTTCAAAAATGTTTATTCAGTTAAGTAAGTGTTCAAATTGTTGACCACCAGCTTCCATACAAACGTACAAATTTTGTTCAAAACGAGCTCTGACATTCTGGAGCATTTGTGGAGTTATTAGACAGAATTCTTCAACAATGCGTCGTCGTAATTCTTCCAGAGACTCCGGTTCTGTTGCGTAAATTCTACTCTTTAAATGGCCCCATAGAAAGAAGTCTAAAGGAGTTAAATCCGGTGATCTAGGGGGCCACTCAATAGCACCTCTACGTCCAATCCATTGCTGTGGAAACTCTCTGTTCAAAAATTCCCTAACACGTTGCGAAAAATGCGGAGGAGCTCCATCTTGTTGAAACACTAATTGATTTTCTTGATAGCGATCATCATTTTCAACAATGTCAATTAGCAGAGGGTAAACGATATCTTTTAGTAACTCCAAATATGTTTCGCCACTCAAATTGCCATCAAGAAAAATTGGTACGATTAAACGGTCTCCAAAAATACCAGTCCAGACATTCAATTTCTGTGGAGTTTGAGTGTGGACTTCGTAAAAATTTCTTGGATTGTTATCTGCCCAATCACGACAATTATGACGACTGACTGTAGAGTTTAATAAAAACGTACACTCGTCTGAAAAACAGATATTGAACAGAAAGTTCCCGTTATCAGCTATTCGTGCAGTCATAACTTCACAAAACTCCAGCCGCCGATGAGCGGTGGTTACCTGGAGCAAAATCAGATGGGCCATTAACAGCTTTAAGCCATACAAATCGCCGGGATTTGATGGAATAATGCCCATCATGCTCCAACAGGGGATAGATATACTGGCGCCGGTGCTTACCCTCATTATGAGGGCCAGCCTGGCTCTGGGGTACATTCCGAGGGCATGGAGACTGGCCAGGGTTGTATTTATTCCTAAACCTGGGCGTCCAACAGACCAGGCAAAGTCCCTAAGGCCAATAAGTCTCATGTCCTTCTTGCTGAAAACAGTGGAAAAACTGCTCGACCGGCACATTAGGGGCGGTGTACTGGAAGCATATCCTCTACACTGCGGACAATATGCATACAGAGCAGGATTCTCAACAGAAACAGCACTGCACCAACTGGTGCTGAAACTGGAGAATACGCTGGAGAACAAGGAGGTGGCGCTGGGGGCCTTCCTAGACATAGAGGGGGCCTTTAGCAACACCTCGTTCGGATCGGTTCTGGCAGCTGCCCGGGAGCGTGGAATAGAGGAGACCTGCTGCAGGTGGATCGGTTCCATGCTCAGGGACAGGGCGGTGTTCACCACACTCGCGGGAGGGACTCTGCTGGCGGGGGTCGCGGCGGGGTGTCCGCAGGGGAGCGTTCTGTCTCCCTTGCTCTGGTGTCTAGTCGTGGACGGCCTGCTGGGGAGGCTCTCGGGAGGGGGGTATGAGGTACAGGGCTATGCGGACGACATTGTCATCATAGTCCGAGGAAAGGTCACACAGGCAGTGTGGGAGCGTATGCAGACTGCACTGAAAGTGGTGGAAGGGTGGACGGTTGATCAAGGGCTCGGGGTGAGCCCCGAGAAAGCAACCGTCGTGCCATTTACGAGGAGGAGGAAGTGTGAAAGCCACAGAACTCTCACTCTATACGGTAGGAGCGTTCCAATGGCCAGGGAGGTAAAATATCTTGGGGTCGTATTGGACTCTAAGCTAACCTGGAATGGTCACATTGGAAAAATACTGCGTAAGGCAGTCATGACCTTAGCCGTCACTAGGCGGCTATATGGAAAAACGTGGGGACTAAGACCTAGTATGGCCCACTGGCTGTACACAAGGGTGGTCAGACCATCGTTAACATATGCGGCACTGGTCTGGTGGCCTAAGGTGACACAATCCAGTGCCAAACAAAAACTAGGCAAGATCCAAAGGATGGCTTGCCTAGGCATCACAGGGGCCATGTCTTCAACCCCAACAGCCGCCATGGAGGTGTTGCTGGATCTACCCCCCCTACACTTCGTTATTATGGGAGAGGCCAGGCTAGGACTATACAGACTAGCCTGCAATGGTAGACTGAAGATCAACCCAGGCTTCAGGGGCCACTGCAAAATTCAGGAGATCGTGAAGGAACCCATGCTTGAAATGAGGTCAGACTTCGCGAGCCCGCGAATGTGCAGGGAAAACAACTTCACAGTGGAAATCCCTGATCGCGGGGCATGGCGGGAGGAGACACCGGGCATACCACGGGACGCGCTCGTCTGGTTCACGGACGGATCTGGCGGGGAGCGTGGGACGGGGGCAGGTGTTTACTCGGAAGGACCGAGGGTAAGTCACAGTATTTCCCTCGGAGCCCATGCAACGGTGTTTCAGGCCGAGATGTACGCCATCCTGCACTGTGTGCGGGAGAACAAGAGGAGGGGCTACACCAACAAGCGGATCCTCATAGCCACAGACAGCCAGGCAGCCCTTAAGGCACTAAGTAGCCCACGGGTAAATTCCTGGCTGGTGAGTGAGTGCCGAGACGAGACGAGCGACCTGGCTGGGCAGAATGAGGTGACCCTCATCTGGGTGCCGGGTCACTCGGGGGTCAAAGGCAATGAAGAAGCTGACAGTCTCGCAAAGAGGGGGTCAGCAGAACCATTTATGGGACCAGAACCGGCTCTGGGCGTGTCAAAGAGCACTGCCAGGGGAGCCATTAAGTCCTGGGTCAGAAACCAACACAAGGTGTACTGGGCGGACTGTCCAGGGCTCAGACATGGGAAGTCAATAATTGACGGACCCAGTTCAAAGAGAGCTGTGGAGCTGCTAAACCTTAGCAGAGGACAGCTCAGAAACACAACAGGTCTCTTGACGGGACACATGGCCGTCAAGAAACACCTACATAAAATGGGGCGGTTCGAAGGGGACCTCGCATGCAGACTCTGCGGCGAGGGGGAGGAATCAGCCCAGCACATCTTGTGCGAGTGTATAGCTCTGGACCGGAAAAGACAACTGATCTACGGTCACTCTAGACCGGAGACAGAGCAATATAAAACTTCACCCTACCAATCGCTGTGCAGACTAGTTCAAGGCACAGTGATTTTGGAATGGGTGGAGTAAGACTAGGGGTATGCACAATCAACCAAGGTTGCGGTGCTATCGGGGCGGCAAGGCCGCGGACGAGCCCTGAGGGAAAAAAAAAAAAAAAAAAAGTCATAACTTCACAAAACTCCAGCCGCCGATTAAAATCATCTTCATTCAGTTGTTGAACAAGATGAATTTTATACGGGTGTAATTTATGATGCTTCAATATTCGCTGAACAGTTCTTCTTTTGATGTTTGAAACAGTGGCTAATTTTCTCGTGCTCAAAGTTGGGTCTGCAGCAATTTGTCCTAAAACTTCAATCTCAGTAGTCTCATTTCTACGCGGAAATTCACGTTCAGGATCCCGTTTTTTTGTTGGCTACTGAACCACTTTGTCGAAACTTTGCAACTAACTCCAAAATATATTTTCTGTTAACATGTCTGTTCAGATGTCGTTCATTAAACAAATTTGCGGTACGGTTAGCACAGTCATCGTTTTTGAAAAATAGTAATTATTTCAACTCTTTTTTCTACAGATACACCATTGTGAAATAAATTTTCGGTAGTACTATCGAGTATCAAACCGACCGATAAACTGAAATAATAAACCGCATTTCCCTCAGTCCGATAAGAAATGTTCTGATAGTCAATTTTTTGTTTACAAACCAACAAAACATTGACTATCAGCACATTTCTTATCGGAATGAGTGAAATGCGTTTTTGCATCTTCAACTGTGAATAATTTTTTAACGAGTTGATAAAACTTCCAAAAAAATTAGTGTGCTGAATTCAGAAAAGAAAGAGCTTTCAAGTGATGTAACACTCGACCCATTTGTCATTATTTATTACACAATTTTGTAAAATTAAACATTTAGGCGTAGTTGGTAAGGCACTACAATGACTAATGACATTGAGTTGATATTGACGAGTTACAGACAAATAAATTTGGGAAGCACTTTTGTCACGGAAACTAAGAACGTTGCGATATGATTATGCATTAGTCTTGTAGTTTTGCCTTCTAAGCACTTTTAATTTGCCCATGACAGTGAAGTGCTCTCTTAATTAACTAATGCCTTTAAGTGGCAACTGTTTTGCGTTTAATAATTATTATTAAACGTGGTATACGGCAATTTTGCAATTTCCCATAGACCCCAAACTATTGCGTTTTGAAGAAGAGACTCTTAACATCAAAGGAAATTAAAGAGGTTCTAAATTGAATTATGTTTATATACTTCTATAATTGAAATGGTTTGTTTTGAAGTAATGACTTTATGAGTCAACGTTTAGTTGAAAACTTAAAATATCACTTAATTATATTATGTTCCGAAACTGCATTAGCAAATTAATTAATGTTTGATTTACTTTTTTTCAAGGTAAAGACTATATTTGGGGTCAAGGTCGCGTGGGTGTCAAATGTAAAGGTGAGTACATTTCTTTATTATCTTATTGGTAAAATAGTTTTTATCTATTTAAAATTTGTTTATACAACGGTATCCACGGGAAACGCCTGTTCAACATTTACAAAAAGCTTGTTAAGCTCAAGTTTTAAAAATTGGCACCTATTAAGTTTTCCAAAGTTCTCATTTTGTCTAAAATGTTCTCAGTTTTACCTAAAATGGCTGCTGTTTTTTTGTTGTTGTTTTAAATACAACATCCTGTATGTCATTTTTAGATTCTTTGTCTAGTTGTACTCAAATATATGGACGCACAAAGTGCGTTAAGGTAGCGAATTTTCATAATTGTTCAAATCCCGAAAAACCCCAAAAAATGATCTCAAAAAATAATTTAGTTAGTTTGATTGAATTTGGTACACATGTTGCCCTTGTAAAGATTTCGTTACACACCAAAAGTGAATTTTCTAGGTTGACAGAAAATTAAGTTATTCAAATTTAAAGAAAAAATATTTTTGAAAATTGGCTTGCTGCGTCCGAACTTTTGCTACTGATTATATACATACAGGTGTCCCAACTAAAATTTTCACCCCCTGAAATGTCCGAGGGAAGAGGGGTCGAGTGACACATCATTTGGAAGCTGGTTTCATTCTCTATGCAGTCATGTTTTTTTTCAACTTTGAGCGATTGATTTTTGAGAATCGCGAAATTGCTTTAGGCTTATTGAAATTACAAGATTGTTAATCGTTCAAATTGTAAGCAATTTTTTTGGTAGGAACGGACTAAAAAAAGTTATCTGCACGAATGTTTTTATTTTTAAAGGAACAAGAAAATTTGGCTAAATGTATTAAAATTATAATTTTTCCAGTTTCTACTTGATTTTATGGATTGTCGTAGTTTAGTACCTGAGTTAAAAAGAAAAAAGTCTGGACGCAGCAAGTGCGTCATGGTAGTGAATTTTATTAGAAATGATCTGGAACCAAATATTTTTTTATAACTTTTTTTTCTTGTAACGTAGAAATATAAATTTGGGTATATAGTTTCCTTTTAATGTCGGAAACTTACGTACCAAATTTGGTTACCATAGCCTTTCTATTTTTTGAGATACAGTTTTTTTCCGAAAGAAAACCCAAAATTTTCCCGGAAAACCTGATTCGATTTTCCTGGATAACAAACTTATCCAAGCCATTTACAAAAAGAAGGTACATGCCAAATTTTATGAAAATCGGACCAATTTTTTAAATGTTTTATAGCACCGAACAAAGAATTGAACTAGTAAAACTATGGAAATAGCAATTTTGCCAGTGTTTCTGCTGGACTTTTCAACCAAAATCATGTAGAACAGCAGGTTAGTCGTCAGTACGTATTGAATTTAATTGCAACATTTGAGGAAACGGGCTTTGTTACAAACAAAAAACATAACCGTCAACATCTTATCCAAAATGATGGTGTTGAGGTGGCTGTTATTGGTCATCTTTTAATGGAGAACAGACAATCTGGAAGAAAAATAACTCAAGAAGAGGTGTGTGAAAAAGTAGTTTTCATCGGATTATCAAAAAACATAAGTTTCATCCATTCAAGATAACACTTGTCCAAGAATTAAACGAATATGATTCGGATCGACGTTTACAGTTTTGTGAAAATTTAACTGAGCGTTTGATGAATGACCCAGGTCTACTTTACAACATTTGTTTCTGTGATGAAAGTACGTTTATGTTGAACGGTAAAGTGAACAGGCATAATTGTTATTGGAGTGAGACAAACCCACATATCTTCAGTGAAAGTTACACCCAACCGCCCTAAAAATTAAACGTGTGTGCAGGCACTCTGGGCGAAAACATTATCCGACCCCCCCTTTTTTTTAAAAGTTATTTGAAGTTGTTAGACAACTTTATTGGCCCTTTAATCAGCCAAGCACCGGAAGAAGACGTAGATCTCCAAGAAAACCAACTTTTCTTTCAACATGATGGAGCGCCTCCCCATTGTCATGTACGAGTAGGCGGTTTCTTAGATGCTCATTTTAGAGGGATGCAGAAATAACTTCGAAACCAAGAAAAAATTTGGCCCCCCTTCAAGTTAAAATTGACCTGTTTAGCATTTTCCCCACACTTGGACGAAATCGGACAATTTAGGGGGTGCAAATTTTAGTTGGCACACCCCCCGTATGATGTGTTTGCTTATAGTTTTATTGACTGAAGAGAAGGGTCTTTCCAAATTTACGTAAACATAACACTTTTAAATCACAATCTTTATATTTTATGTTGCTGCCAAAACATCGCAGGGGGTGTCTATTTCAAATAAATTTTCTGCAAATACTGTAGTCAAATGAAGGACAATAGCTGTTAAAACAAATCTTGGTAAACACGCTTCTTGCAATATTTGTTGTCCATAACCCGCGTTCGTTTCAGAATGTTTGTTTGAAAACCAACAGTTTTGACGTTTCAAATCGTCAGTACCTTTTTTATATTTCTTGAACGTTTTGCATCAAACTTAACCACATAAATATTTTGTATTGTGCCCTTCTTTGACCTCTGGTGAGACCGAATTTGTTTATTTAAATTCATATAACTTTTTTCTTTCGACTTAAAAGTCTGAACCTTGGCATGTAGTATGCGTTATATAAGAGCAGCTTGTGTACCGGGTTAGAATAACTTTTTAGTGAATTTAAGAAAAAATCACTTTTAGAGAGGTATCGATGGTGAGACTTTGCAATTTTTTTTTAAATGAGCGCGAACTAGGACCCCTAGAACCTATATCCAGGGTCACTTTCAATTTTTATATGTTTATATATATATATATATATATATATATATATATATATATATATATATATATATATATATATATATATATATATATTGAGTTTTCTTTCGAAAAAAATTTTTTCTCCAAAAATTACAAAGCTGTTTCAATGAAATTTTGTGGATATGTTGCCTTGGGTAAGGCCTTACTACGAACCAAAATTCAACTTTCTAAGTTCATATAAAATTGAGTTATTCCAATTTTGAGTTTTGTTTTCCGAAAAAAAAAAATTTCTCCGAAAATGACAAAGTTATTTTAATAAAATTTGGTGAATATGTTTCCTTGAGAAAGGTCTTACTACATACCAAAACTCGACTATCTAAGTTTAATTCACTACCATAACGCACTTGCTGCGTCCCGAACTTTTTTTTTTTACTTTGGAAGATGCAAACATTTTCCTGAAAACTGGTCTGATTTTCCTGGCTTACGAATACAGCATTTTTTAGTAATTTTTTATTAAAAAAAATTGCTAATAGAGAGGTATCGATGGTGAGACTTTGCAACAAATTTTTCAAATGGGCGCGAACTAGGACCCCTTTTTAAATGCAACCCTAGTTTTTTATTGACTATTTTTAAAGTACAGGTTAAGTTATACAGAACCACCCAATTTAACAATTTTATTCCTTACCTTAAAAACAAATACAGTTTATTACTTTAAAACAAAAATAAAAAAATATTTACCATTTAGTATTTGGCTGTATCCTAAACAGGATTGAAATTTTGAATATTTCTATCTATTACGGTGGAAATTAGTCTACACTAATTTTTTAATCGTGCTCTCAACGCCCCAAGATTTCATAAAACTTTGAAATTTGATGGTTTTATATAACGTAATATGTACTTTGAAAATATAATAGTCAACAGAAACCAGGGTTTTCATTTTAAAAAAATTGTCGGCGATGTCCTATCTCAAATTTTGAACACTGTATAATATATAATTTAAGAGACCACAGCTTAAAATACTAATCGACATGCCAGGGCATTTTTGGAAAAAATCTATATTTGTTTAATTTAACACATTCCAAGTTACAAACCTGTACTATTATGTATATATATATATATATATATATATATATATATATATATATATATATATATATATATATATATATATATATATATATATATATATATATATATATATAATCTGTGTGAAGTGAGTCACATTTAAAATGAAGACACAACCATATTTTCGATATTTGAAGGAGTACAGTTTCGATTTTTTTGCGTAGTCATACAGATTGATGAGTCACATGTTTTAAGGTACTCAACTTGAACGTGAACTTTAAACCCAGCCTACTATGACTTCACAAACTGAACCATTCTCGATATTTTACTTCGCGGTGTAGACATTGGAAAAAGTTATGAGGAAAAGTTATTTACAATTCAATTTTCATGACAAAATTGGCATTTTTAATTGTTTCTGTATTTTCGCACAGTCTACACAAAATTACCAGTTTATTTTTCAATTAAAAAAAAAGCCATGGAAACAAAAAATGTTACATATTTTCAATTTAATAATTTTAAGCACGTTGTGGCGGTCTCGGTGGTAGAGTGTTAAGAACGTGTGTCTCTGAACCCAAGGGTATTGGGTTCAATTCCCAGCAGGTAACCCTTTCACTATTTCAGTATAAATTGTAAAATCAACCACAACAGAGGTTGTGGCATCGTGTTTAAGCAAGTTGAATGTCTGCACGTTCCACCTTTCGGAGGGGCGCAAAGTCGCCGGTCTTGTGTACCATGCGATGATGGAAGTCGTACATAAAGATCCCTACCCTCCTTCCAGAAAGTGTTCGGCGAAATTTCCATGATAGTGAGGTGAAACTGCTCCCCGACGTCGATGATTGGCCATAGTCACGGAAATAGACCGGTGTTGAAACAAAAACAACCAAACAACAAAAAGCATGTTGTGTAAGTAAAAATAAATTAGTCTCTTCAATATTTTGCCTAAATGATAATAGCCAGAACCCTTTAGCCAATTAAAAAAAAAACATTTTTTTGTGTATATACAGGTATATACAGGCTGGTCCTTCTCAGAACTCCTTAAAATGCCATACCTACGCTCTAACAAGTCGGCCTTAAGGCAGGCATTGCCATAATATACAACGGAGAATAGCGCAAAGCGCCGTCGCTGCTGTTGTGGTGGTTATAAGCTTTCACAGCAGCTTCCACGTCTACACAGTACAGCAAGAAGGAAGATGTGGGAAGAACACTAGCGAGCGAAAACAACTATCCCCTCGCTAATAACACGACGGGCATTTACATCTTTCCGTAGCCACCATCACTTCAATCCTTCCGGGACTTGAGGTAAGATGTATAGCAGGATACACAGACCTGTTTCGTCCTTCTTAGGACTCCTTAATATGCCATACTCATAATTAAGAAAAATATATTGCACAGGAAAACATTATTTTTGGACACGTTGTATTTTAGAACAGCGAAAATCCGTAGAGACAGAGGTTCTAAGCGAATTTAAATAAGAATCTGTCGGTCTATTTTTGCGACTATGGCCAATCACCGGTGCCAGGGAGCAGTTTCACCTCACTATCCTGGAAAGTTTACCGAATCCCTGTCTTTCTGTGAGGAGGGTAGGGATCTTTAACGTGGCCAACCATGCATGGACACGGGACCGACGGCTTTACGTCCCCTCTGAAGGGCGGAACGCGTAAACATTCAACTTGCTTAAATACAATGCCACAACCTGGGCTGATGTTAATTTTACAGTATGTACTGTAAAAAGTTCAAGGAGAACAATGGGAATCGAACACAGTACGTTTCGGTTTAGAGGCAGACGTTCTTGCCACTGGACCAGGGAGACTCTAGGTTTCTGAATAAATTATTTCAGAATTTTTCAAAAAAAAGGTTTTTTCTCGAAGGCCCTGCAGTTTAGAACAATCAGAATCGTTGCAGGCAGATTATAAGGGATTCTGAATAATAAACACTTCACTTTTTCTCTAAAAAAATGCCTAAAAGTAAGTTTTCAAATTTTGTATATTTTTAAATAGTTTTTTTCTCGAAGATCCTCTAGTTTGGAGCAATCAAAATCGGTACGGGTAGCTTTTAAGAGATTCTAAATACGAATTTGTGGTCAGTTTTTATTCTAGAAAAAAAATCTAATAGTAATATTTGAAAAAAAAAGATTTTTTCTCGAAGGCCTTGTATTTTAGAACAATAAAAATAAATACAGACAGGCTCGCACCTCAGTTCTTGTATAGAAAAATCCCTAATAGTAATTTTTGCATAATATATTCAATTTTTCAGCAATTTTTTTTTCTGGAAGACCTCTAGTTTCGGACAATGCAAATAAAGGATTCTAAATAAGAATCTGTCGTCAGTATTTTTTCTAAAAAGAAAAAGTCCCTAAAATACAGTTGGCTTTGGTTACAGCCCAAAAATAAAGTTGACCATGCATTGAATGCGCATTTTGAATCCCTACTTAACGAAAAAAGTAAATTAGAATTGGCCAAAAAATAAATAAATATATATATATATATATATATATATAGATATATATATATATATATATATATATATATATATATCCCAAACTGGATGGGAATGTATTGCTATCCCCGTTATTATTAGAGATAGGGAGACGGTTAAATTAGCAATGTTTTGTAGAATTTCATGCTCGTCCCAAATATTTGTATTTTGCCCTGCCTCTTTTCGTTTTCGTGTTATTTTGAAAAAACTCAAATTTGTCGATTTATTTTTTCTTCAGTATCTAAGTAGGCGTTCATCTCACATGTCTTAAGACGTGCACATTATCAGGACACTTTTTACAGATTAATCTTTTTGTACTATTTTCAACTTTGGATTGTTATTTGTTTTTGAGTTACAGGTATCAACGTTTGTTCTTATTATGGCAGCCATATTGGATTTTTTGCCCATGTGATATCCTATGAAAAGAGCTTTCCAATGATGTACAACATGCTTGAGAAATCTTGTAATTGCACTGACAATTTTTAGAAAAACCGTTTTGAGGATAGTAGGCTATGAAATCCAAAACCAGAATACAAATGACAAAAAAAAGTGTTCAAAAAGCAGTAGGCCATGGAGTCTAACAATAGACTTCTACTTTTAACATAATTTTCGGTAATGATTCACGATAAAAAAATATTGTGATTTAATTTACAATACTTAATTAAATAATATTGCTAGGTAATATTATGTGAAACAGTTTAATAACGAAACCCGGCAATAACAGATAGAAACTTAAACTCCACAAAACAACACAATTATAAACGGAACTCAACAAATAATAAAATAGAAACTTAAAAATACACTAAATAGAAAATTGTTCAATATGGCCACCGTTTTGTTCAATGCACTTTATACACCTTTTTGAAACATGCCCTGCAAACTCTGGTGCAGGTGTTTTGGTTAATATGATTTATAGCTTCCGTGATTCTGTTTCGTAATTCACCGATATTTTGTAGTTGATCGAATTTATACAGATTCTTTAGAGTATCCCAGAAATAAAGATCCACGGGTGTTATATCAGAACTTCGAGCACACTAATGAACCGGCCCATTGTTACAAATGACACGATTATTAAAATTTTGGTACAAAAGTTCTTTGACGATCCTAGCATTGTGAGCTGGACAACCGTCTTGTTGGTACCAAATCTCGTCTAAGTTATCATGAACTCTTCTAATTGTTGGTAAGATATCATTTCTCAATAGATTAAGATATCTTTCCCCAGTTAAATTATTTTCAAAAAAGAACGGACCAACAATGAAGTTCCTTGAAATTTTTAAAAATTAACTGTCTAATCTACAAAGAAAAATAACAGTTTTTTACATAATAAGTCGCACCAAACATGAATACCAAATCTCTCTTGCAATTGTCTTTCTTCCTTTATATGGGGATTTTCATTTGCACAATAATGCCTATTATGGCGATTATACACACCACAATTTGTAAATCTGGATTCATCAGTCCATATTATTTTCAAATGAAAAATTTCATCTTGTTGACATTGTCCGTGATACCATCTGCAGAATTGAAGTCGCTTAGGGTAATCGTCAACATTTTGTACGATTGTAGGTTTGTATGGATGGCAATGACTTTCTTCATTTCTAGGCATTGGTAGTTTCTTAGCGTGGAAGTTACCGTCGTTCAATAGATTGGTCACTATCCTGCGAAATATTTTGGTGTTTGGTTGTCGTCTTTCTGGTTAGTTCTTTTGATTATAATTTGCAGCTGCCTCAGTATTTCGGTTAGAACGAATATAACATTCCAACATGTCAAAATATTCTTCATTACTGAACATATTGTTGAATAATATTTAAAATAAACAGGAAACAAACTATTTAGTACAAAATATTAAGCAACGTGTTAAATACACCTCAAACTGTTCAGATAATTAAGAATGCCAGTATTCTTAATTGTCGCGATAGTGTTATATCCATAGCAACCCTTCTTCTGTTATTTTTCTGTTGACTTAGGTTTAAAAATCAAACAAATTTCAAAGGCGTCTTCGTAAATCATTATTATATTAATCCCGCTTTTTATTGAGTTCTGTTAGTACATTTAGTTATTTACTAGGTTTACCTATTTAATTAAATTATAACATTTTTTAGGATAAAGTTCTAAACTGAAGTATCATTTGTAATAATGGATCGATTCATTGGTGTGCTCAAAGTTCCTATTTTTTTATCGTGAATCATTACGGGAAATTATGTAAAGTAGAAGTCTATTGTTAGACTCCATGACCTACTGCTTTTTGAACACTTTTTTTTGTCGTTTGTTTTCTGGTATTGGATTTCATAGCCTACTATCCTCAAAACGGTTTTTCTCAAAATTGTCAGTGCAATTACAATATTTCTTAAGCATGTTGTATATCATTGGAAAGCTCTTTTCACAGGCTCACATGAGCAAAAATCCAATATGGCGGCCATAATAAAAACAAACGTTGATACATGTAGCTCAAAAACAAATGACAATCCAAAGTTGAGAATAGCACAAAAAGATTACTCTGTAAAAAGTGTCCTGATAATGTGCAAGTCTTAGACATGTCAGATCAACGCCTACTTAGATAGTGAAGAAAAACTAAATCGACAAATTTTGGTTTTCTCAAAATAACTCGAAAACGGAAAGAGGCAGGGCTAAATGCAAGTCATATTTGTAACGAGCATGAAATTCTACAAAACATTGCTAATTTAACAGTCTCCCTATCTCTAATAATAACCGAGATAGCAATACATCCCCATCCAGTTTGGGACACACTGTATATGTATATATATATATATATATATATATATATATATATATATATATATATATATATATATATATATATATATATATATATATATATAATATAATATAATATAATATAATATAATATAATATAATATAATATAATAACAATTTTACAGCCTGCCGTACAGAAAAGCATGCTTGTGGTTGTATTTAACAGAATTTAAACTATTGTAGAACAGAATATATAGAAATGTTAATAATAATTTTAAATACATCAACGCGTAATCTAAAAATGACATAATATACTATGCAGGCTGTTGTATTGAAATCAACAAAGGTAGGACCCACTTTCAGTAAAATCGTAAGTTCATAAGCGAATTAAATACAGGTGTAGAAACTTCTTCCATGGCTTCACAACTGCTTGTTTTTCCCCACGTAACCGGTTTCACCCTTTTGCAGCATCGTAAGCCAGATAAATCTCTATATCTGTTTTGGCAGGGAATGGTTGCACTAAGTTGGTGCAACAGCAATGTATGAAAAAACAAAATGTATTTTTCACTGTGTTTACGAGTTTACGATAACTTTTGGGTTCCAATTTTCAGAACAGCTTTAATTTTTTGTGTAAACCTTTAATAGGCGGGTACCGTGTGGGCAATTTGTATTTTGTTGTTTTTTATGTATTGTTTCTCCAGATTATCAATCCTTTTTCCTGCACACTTCCTTGCGGAGTAAATGAAGCTATGCTGTTGTCCGCTTCAATTAAAATAGCTTAAAATCGAATGAGGATAATTAAAAAATAAAGGAGAACCTTATTTAGGTACCCATTTAAATCTAAACGGATATGCTAAAGAGGTTTTTGCAATTGATGACCTACAAAATACTAGATTATTGGATTAAACGCTAAAAAAATGATACCAATGTATTTAAGTTTTGCTGGAAAAACCAGGAATCAATTAAATTTGATTGATGATGCATTATCTCAATTAATTAAGTTTTTAGTTGCATACATTTGCTTTCCGAATAGAAAAGTATAGAAGTCTTATCATAAAAAAATAAGAGCAAGAAAACAAACTGGACACAGCTATGCGAAAAAAAACCTGTTTTATAGCTGTCTTTATTGAGAAATGTACTTAAAGAAATCCATGGCCACATAAGCTAAATGATAATAACTAAAAATTGCAGAATTCAAAAGAGTGGGAACAAACTGGAAGCAATACGCTAGGATCAATCAACTGCATAAACAATTGATTGCTAATTTTACTGGGTTATTAAGACCAAGTTATGGTTTTCAACTTTTTTGAGGAACTTTGCTCGCAAAATGTCTGATTTTGTTAAACTCAAAACATGTAGTACTTTACTGGGTAATTAAGTTAAAAAATGAGTATTCTATATGTTATACTCAAAAAAATATCCACGTATATATAAAATTATTTGTAGGGTGCTAAGAAGCAATTAAAAATAACGCTAGGTACACTAAAAATTGGTTTCGTTTTTAGGGAAAGCTAATACATATTTTGTTAGGTGACATGTTAATTATATCATAATTGTTTGTTAAATTATTCTAAATATAAAGCCTGAAGGAAAAAACGACCAGGAATCAAAATAAACGGACCACCATTCCGTTCTATAACGTACGCAGCTGAGATAGCGCTGATACGAGAAACTGGAACAGAATTTCAAAGGATGCTCAATATTCTGTAGATAGTGTGTTAACAAAACTCAAAATCAACATAACGATAACAAAAGTAATGACGATAAATAAGAAGAAATCCGACGCCCTCGTGGCGCAGATGGCTAGGTGCCAGCCTGCAAAGCGAGAGGTCCCGGGTTCGATTCCCGGGCGAGCCAAGTTGACTTTGTCTGGAAATTTGTAAAAAATATTAAACGATGGGAAAGAATGTGCTAATGGCCTGAGATGCCGCAGCCAATAATATTAAATATTGAAAAAAAAAAGAAGAAATCCTTTAGGCCGATAAGCCTAACTTCATTTTTTCTAAAATTGCTGGAAAGACTGACTGAGAGGCACATTAGGGATACGGTGCTGAGCATATATGCGCTCAGCACGAACCAGTGTGCCTACCAAGCGGGAAAATCGTGCGAACTGTCTTTACATAAGGTGGTTAGCAAGATAGAAAAGACACTAAGGGACAAAGAAATTGCACTAGGTGCATTCCTGGACCTAGAGGGGGGGGGGGGCGTTCGACTACACTTTTCTTGTATCTATTAAAAGAGCAGTGGAAAACTGGCGGGATCCACTTGGTAATTTGCCGATGGATCTCCAACATCTTAGAACACAGGGCCATATACGCCTCAGTCAACGAGGAAACCGCTGGAGTGCAGGTTACGCGGGGATGATCGCAGTGGTGTGTACTTTCTCATCTGTTGTGGGGCCGAGTGGTGGACGAACTCCTGCGGGATCTAAACGAGGCAGGTTACATGGCTGTAGACTATGCAGATGAAATAACCATCAAAACATCTGGAAAGTTTGGAGGCACCGCGTCAGAGAGCCCCAAAAAATAGTAGAAAACATGGTGCGGCAGAGAGGGTCTGGCGGTAAATCCTCTGAAAACCCCTGTCGTGCCATTCACAAGGAAAAGAAACCAGGGAATGCTCAAACAGGTGTGCCTATGTGACACTTCCATCGCAAGCATCACGAAGATCAGGTATCTAGAGGTAACCCTAGATAGCACATCGACATTCATACCGTACTTGGAGAGGATAACTGATAAAGGCCTTGTGGACCTGTCGGAGAATGTTTTATAAAAAAAATGGGGATTATCACCACGCATGATCCATTGGATATACCTGAGAATAGTTAGGCCCGTCAGCTTGTAAGCATCACTAGTGTGGTGGTATAAAACCTACACACAGCACTGCAGGAAAAAACTCAGCAAGGTACAACGAATGGCCTGCCTAAGCATCACTGGGGCAATGACAACGACGCCCACAGCGGCTATGGAAACCATGCTGAACCTGCTGCCACTACATCTGTTTGTGGAGGCGGAGGCAATCACATGGGCCTATAGACTGAAGACCAATTCAAAAGAGTAAAATTCTTGGGATGGTCACAGCAACATCCTAAGAACAATAGCTGATAATCACACTGAGTATGACCTCAGACAAGGTAAAGAAAACATATCGCACAACTATACCGTACGAGATAATTAGCCCGACTCGGGAAGATTGGATAGATGAGAACAGCCTAAAGCTCAATGGAAGTGTCTATTTCACAGACGGGACCAAAAGAGCAGACGGAGCAGGATGGGGGTATATACGAAGGCACCAGACCAGGATGCAGGATAGCTGTCAGCCTGGGTCGGTATGCAACCGTATTCCAGGCTTAAACACTAGCCATAATGATGTGTGCATATATGCTACTGGAGAGGAATTACGGAAGCAAGATAATTTTCATAGCTACTGATAACCAAGCAGTCCTTAAGGCGCTGGGGACATAGAAATCGTGGTCAAACCTAGTACTTGACTGCTTCCGTAACCGCAATATCGTCAAAATGATCTGGGTACCTGCGCAGGCCAATATAAAGAGTAACCAGGTAGCAGACCAGCTTGCAAAAGAAGGACGATCAAGGCTTCTAATCCGACCAGAACGATACTGCGGGGTTGCATATGAAACCGCAAGACATGAAATCGAGATGATGCTGCAACAGTGGCATCTGGAATACTGGAACAAATCTTCTGGACAAAGGCAGGCAAAAGTGTTTCTCAAGGAACCATCCAGCCGAAGAGCAAAAGATCTGCTCAAGCTAAACAGGAAAAAAAATAAAACTATTGACAAAAATGATAACAGACTTATGTTAAATGAAGAAACACCTCTATACATTGGGGATTGATTGAGACACAATGTGCAGAGGATGCGGAGAAGAGGTGTGCCACTGCGAGGCATTTATAGAAGCACGGCGGAGGTTACTAGGGAACGAAAGCGTAAACTTAGAAACTCTGAAGACTACTCACTTCAGGGGAATATTGGACTTTGTTAAAGAAACGGGCATCCTAGAGGAGTAAGGTGAATTCTAGGGGCACAATACGCCAGAGAGGCCGCGGTGCAGGGACTCAAAAGTGTAGTACCCGTGTATAATAATAATAATATAATAAGTAAGAAGAGGACTGCAAAAATGGATATAAAGCAGAACTGCCAACAACTTTAACAAGTGTAGAAATGTTCACGTACATTGGCAGTGCTTTCATTCTTTTTTATTTATTGAATTGTTCAGGAAGTAGTAGTAGCAGTGGTGGGGAGGCCAACGCCAAGCAAGTAGGCCACCATGGGCCCTTTTTGCCAACCCCCAGCAACCATGCTCTACTCCTCCTCGGTTCCGTCGCCAAACCGCCTCGACCTCGAGATGAAGGCCGTGATGGTCTTCAATTGGACGGTTCAGGATTGTTCAGCAAAGGTAAAGCCTATGTGTCTTTAAGAAATCATGAACTTGGTTAGTGTGCCGCAAGATGGGTTATATCGGATCCTGAATAGTTGGGAGATTATATGTCTTCGAAAATACAGTGTGGAACAGCCAAATGGAGTAAATTCAGTATCCCAATTATTGCATGTATTAATAAAAAAAAAATGCCGAAACACGTCAATTTTAGATTAAAAAATGACATTCTGCAACGTAAAATCTTCACCTCTACCTTCATCGAATGATAGCGGCAACCCCAGTATTTTTTTAAAATATAAAGTAGGGGCTTGTGATACCTCATGTGAGAGCTCTCCTCAATCTCTATTCAAAAATGTTATGGCTTTAAAATTTACTGCAAAACTCAACAGTAAAAAAAGAAAAGAAAATTATCTGATTGACTAACTTCGCTACAACATACTAAAAAATCATTAACTAATCGCGTTTCATTCTTGATAATGAGAAAGCAAACAAAACAATTTAAGTGCCCTTTTTGGACGGTATCAATTAAAAAGAAGACATAGAAAGTTATCAACATTCTTCATAATTGGCAATGTTTTGTTTCAAACGCCTTAGCAACTTGATGTGTGGTTGTAACCGCATGACAGTAGTCGTCAGTTGTTAACTGCAATTCAGAAACATGGTTTATTTAACAGAAATGCATAGCAATTCTACACATTATTGGTTACGGAAATTAAACACGATTACAGATCGAAGTTGCTCGTTTATATTCCAAGAGACAATTAGTAAAATTGAAAAGACATTTCGTGAGCTTGCACATGTAGGCGGATACAAAAAGATTGTATGCTATTAGAGTATTAAAAGAAAATCAAATACATCCCTGTAAATTGATACAAACTCAAGAGCTTATTGAAGACTATTTTGATAGCAGAACGTCTTTTTGTAAACGAATCATGGAAATGTTAGATAACAACGTTATCCAACCAGAACATGTTTTGTTTTCTGATGAGTGCAGTTTTACACTTCACGGCCATGCTAAAATTGTCGCTACTGATCTAAAGAAAATCTACACTGGATGGGAAAAGAACATACGCAATACCCTGAAAAGATTAATGTTTGGGCAGAAATTGTTCGAAACCATCATTGGTCTCTTTTTTTATTGATGGCAATTTGAATGGAGATAATTATTTAACGCTGCTCCAAAATAATGTCGTGCCAACTTCGGCAAATTTATATCCTGATCGAGCAAACCCACAAGTTCCAGCTGATGTGATTAGGTTCCAGCAGGATGGAGCACCAGCACATTGTGAAATCAATGTTCGGCAGTACCTGGACTTAATATTTCCAAATTGGTGGATAGGGAGGCGAGGATCGTTAGAATGGCCAGTATGATAACCCGATCTTACGCTTGTAGACTTCTTATGGGGATATGTGAAAAGTATGGTGTGCAAAACTAAACCATACCATAAAACGATTGCGATGCTGCCAAGACGTCCAAGGTATGCATTTTGAACATCTCCTACATTAGGATTGATGTTTTTTTATTTATTTTTCTCATTGCCAAGGATGAAACATGATTAGTTATTAATTTTTTAATGTGTTTTAGCGAAGTTCGTCAATCAGATTATTTTTTTTACTGTTACTTTTTGCAATAAATTTTAAAGCCATCGCATTTTTGGATCGAGATTGAAGAGAGCTTTTAAATGAGGTATCACAAGCCCCTACTTAGTATTTAAAAATTTCGAGGTGAATTTTTCACATTGCAGGATGTCATTTTTTTTTAAATCTTAAATTGACATGTTGCGGGATATTTTATAAATATGCACAGTAAATGAGATACCGAATTTATTGCATTTGGCTGTTCTACACTGCATATCTGTTGGGAGGGTATCTCAAAGTACGAGGATTCGTAACGATCTGTTCGACAAATGGGTAATTTGACACAAAAGCGTACGCTTTGGATTAAAGTGGGTTTGCCGATTGAAGGCCGCAGGCGAAGGTACTAACGAATCAGTTGATGAAGGGCAATGTCGATGATACTAACGATAGAAGAGGCATGGCTCTCCAACCTTTGTCCTGTGGACTAGAGAAGTAATATTGACTGTGATAAATTAATGTCATATAAGGCGAACAGCTCGTTTCTGAATAGCACCCAAGAGGACCAAGGTGGTCTTTGGGGCAGCATCTCTGACATGAGAACAGTATTCCCACTATGGACGTATCGGTGCTTCATACAGCATCAGAAGTTGCTGTGATAAAAAGAAGAGTTTAACCCGAAACCGAGACCCAATCTTTCTTTGCTACTGCTTTTGAAAACGTGGTAATGCCAGCAAAGATCCCCTGTAAAAGCTTTTCCTATTGTAAAGGTTGTAGATTTTTTGGGCAGTATTTTGCCAGCCATCTGAACATCTGAGTCCTGTAGATCACTCTTTTTTAAATATATATATATATATATATATATATATATATATATATATATATATATATATATATATATATATATATATATATATATATATATTTCAACAACACACCACGAGGGTTAACAGCCTAAATACTATCGTACCGTGGGTGTCGATAAGAAGGAAAGAGGCAACTTGTTAATTCTGAACTTGAAGGTTTGGGGGTTCGGAGGAAAAGGAAAAACATGTGCCGGCAAGAAATTCCACAACTTGGAAGTCCTCGGGACAAAAGAGCGGGCATAACAAGATGTTCTATGTCTGGTGACCTGAACAGTAAAAGGGTGCATTCGATCTGTTCCCCTGGTAGATCTGTTGGGAGCAGCAGGTGGAGAAACTATGGAAGAAAGCTCCTCTGGGCAGTGCCCGTGCAGATAGTTATAAAAGATAGAGAGGTCACCAACGGCATGTCGGTGGGCAAGGGATGGCAGCCTTTGGGTGAGGGTAGGGTCACCGATAAGACGTATAGCTCTCTTCTGAATGGAGTCCACGATAGCGAGTGAAAAAGTGGCAGCGGCACCCCAGATGTGGGAGCAGTATTCGAGGTTTGGCTTTATTTGTCAAGTATATAAGGTATAGAGATTAGCTGGTGAAAAGTATTTGCGAGCCCGGAAGAGGAAACCTAATTTCTTAGCAGCCGCTTCTGCAATTGATGTGACATGTTGGTGCCAATTGAGATTTCGATCCACAGAAATGCCAACAAGTGAAAAGGGCTCATTACTTTAAATAACTTGGTTGTTCATTGTGATGGGTCTAGGGCTGGTCTATCTCTTATGAGATAGAAAGCAAGAGTGAGATTTGGTGGAGTTGAATTGTACAAGATTTCTACTTCCCCAGTCTTATATTTTTTTGGAGATCCACAGAAACAGAACCCTCCATGAGTCTGCGATCCTCATCTAATTGGGCTAAAGAGACAGACTTAGAATATTGTACATTTGAGTGGAGGGTGCTGTCATCCACGTAACTGAACTGGGTTGGATGTGCTAGAGAGGAGGTCATTGATGTGGAGAAGAAACAAAGTAGAGGCTAAAGCTGAACCTTGAGGGACTCCTGCATTAATTGGATACAGTTTAGAGGAATGGTCATCCACGACCACAGAAATGCTGCGGTTGGAGAGGAATTTTGCTGTCCAGGTACAAAGTTTTGGTGGAAGGCCATAGGTCGGAAGTTTATTAAGCAGTGCTGCGTGCCAGACCTAGTCGAATGCTTTGGATATGTCTAGAGCGACAATCTGGGATTCACCGTGTGGCTCCATAGACTTGTTCCAAGAATGGGTAACAAAGGAAAGGAGGTCGGCAGTTGATCTGCGCTGACGGAATCCATACTGCCTGTCGTGGATTAGACAGTGTTTTTCAATAAATTTGAGTAATTCGGTGTTTATATACTTTTCCATCACTTTAGAGAAGACTGAAATGAGAGAAATAGGCCTGTAGTTGCTAGGAAGCGCTTTGGATCCTTTCTTGGGGACGGGTTGCAATCGAGCAGTTTTTCAGTTACTAGGGAATATGCCTCTATTGAAAGATGTCTGAAACAGACGAGTCAGGACAGGAGCAAGTTCTGGTGTGCATTTTTTGGGAACAATTGCTGGGATCTCGTCAAGGCCAGAGGTTTTCCTGATATTAAGAGAAGAGAGCATCTTTCGTACCTTTTTAGTTTTGAAAATGATATACGTCATTTTATGCGCGACATTGGGGACTGTTGGTGGTTGAACATTTGGAGGTGGGTGGAGAGTAGAATTGCCGGCGAACAACGAGGCAAAAAGTTCAGCCTTGCCCAGGGCGGTAGAAACGATTTCATCCCCTGAAACAAGAGGTGGGAACGTGCTCTTGCAGACATTATTCCCAATAGATTTAGCAAGAGATCAGAAGGGTTTGCTGCCGTTGGAGCTTGAGAGGACTTTGTTTTTGATGTGGATTGGATTGTTGGTTGTTTTTTATGGAGCGGAGAAGTGTGAGAGTCAAAACGGAACCCGCATTAATTTCTAATTTGTCCTATGAAATATCATCGACAGCAACATGCATGGAGCCCTCCTTCAGATAATTGGATATCCATAGGCATAATTTCTAAGGCAATCCGTATATGAAAGTTTATTGAGGAGTGTCGCATGTCAGACCCGATCGAATGCTTTAGAAATATCTAATGAAATTGCATGGCCTCCAAATTTTTAGACCAGAACTGCAAAGATGAGTGACGTATGTCAGAATATCACCAGTATTTTGACGAAAGCCGTATTGGCGATCTCTTCGGATGTTTGATTTTCCAAGGTCTGTTATAAGCTCTGTATGGATAACTTTTTCCATAATTAAAGATAATACGGATGTGATGGAAATTGGACGATAATTTTCGGCGTGGGATTTGTTTACCTTTTTAGTGACATGCTGAACTCGAGTTGGTTTCCATGAAGATGCACATACCTACATTTTTGAGGACATCAAAAAGAGGCAACTTAAAAAATTTGTGTCAGTTAAGGAGTACACATTTTAAGAACTATTAGGATTCCTTAAGGACCTGATGGCTTCTTGATGTGTAAATTTTCCAATATATGCTTAACACTTAACAGTAAGCTGTCTGAAAATGTTTCTTCCATTTTTGACTTTGCAGCTGGAATAGTTGGTGGAATATTTTCCTGGAGATCAAGCTTGGAATTTGAAGAAAATACCTGTTTTTTTTACACGATACAGCGTATACCGTCATCATTTGAAGGCTGGTGAGGAAAGAAAATGGTTGCGAAATATATATTATTAACCAATAATTTTGTCATAGGTCAAAAACGTTTGGTATGTTTGGACATGAGACGATTTTTTTCTCTTATTGATTGGTCAAACAGTTTTGGCTTAATCGATTACCTGTTGCTTACTACTGTTTGGGCAAGCTTTATTGAATCAGTATTTTGCTTTGGATTTGCCATGTGCCAGTCAATGAGGAATATAGTTTTCCTTGCCTAATATGATAATTTCAGTAATGGAGTTAGCACATTCTGTGAGATTACTATTGCGGAAACGGACATATGCCCAGGAAAACGAAGAGTTGAGTTCCTCGGTTTTTTAATGCCAGATTTGTGGAGAGTATCGTTGCGAGAAGTTACCTGTTTGTAGGAGGTGTGTTGCGGAGATGGAGACAGTGGTTAGACTTGCTTAGGGGAGCCAATGTTAGTACTTTGTAGTTTTCGGGGTTAGTCGTTAGAAATAGTTCAAGAGTATAAGCTCTATGGGCACTTATCTGGAATGCTAGTCTGAACCTCTATTAGCTGCTTCAGATATCGATTTATAGCAAATTATTCAGCAGCTCGTCCTTCGCTTTATAAATAATTTGAAAGCTTAAGCCATTTAGTATTATGGATACTAAATTGGCCAAGCAAAACGATTTCGGAATTCGTGTAGTTTTGTAACAAATAATCGATTTTGCTACATAGTCATGTGACTTAAGGTTTATTATTGAACTCCGCAAAGTTCCTAGGTTATGTTTATCGTTCCCAAAACGATCTATACAAGGAATTTTTTGATTACCTATCTAGTACCACTTACTAATAAGTTGATGTCTTATTAACGGATGATGATAAATGTCGCATAGAACTAAAAAGTGGCATAGCGAGGACCAAGCGAGCATTTAACAGACAAATACTCGTCTCAATAATAAACATGTTAATTTTAACCTGAGGAAGATGTTCATCCAGTCATAGGTATAAGGTGTTATAATGTATTGGGAGGAAAGCCGGGACTTTGCATAAGCAGAACATGAAAATAATAGAACATTTTGAAATGTGGATATGTGGCCAAAAATGACAAAGACAATATACACTGATATAAAAAGAATAAAAGTGTGCTAGAAAAAGTGAGAGAAGAAAGATGTTTGTTGAAAGAAATTGAGAGGAGGAAGGCATATTTTTCTGGATATGTTGTATGACATAAATAGCCTTTCGACAAAATTATTTCACAGAGAAAACTGGAAAAACGGAAGAGGTAACCAAGAGGGAAACTTATGGAAAACCTGACAGTTGATGAACTGCGGACTACAATGAAATGCAAAAGGTTGCTGGAAATAGAGAGTCATTGTGGCGACGACAATGCGACAGCGACCTTAGACTGAGATGATTTTGATTCTCGTAATATTACAATATGATACATATTGTTTTTAACACTGGAACTGTTGGGGACAGAGAGTTGTTGTAGCGACGACCAGGCCACATCGCCTGTAGACTGCGATTATTATGATTCTGGTAATATTACAATACAGTAAAATACAGATTTGTTTTCGACGCTTCTCCTATCCATTCAAATTATTGTTATTTCTCTTTGTACTTGTATTTGTATACGGTAAGACGTGATAAATAAGAATCAACCCTTTCATATCTGATTTAGATTATTCCGTTCGAATATTCGTTTGAAATTATTTAATGTCTTTATTCAAATTCAAAAAGTTCCAGTACTTTTTTTTTTAAATTCCGTTCCCTACCAAAGATTGTCATCTACGCTTGTGACAAGCGATAAGTTTTTCAAGACAAGTAGTCACCTCTTACGTGTTTACAATAATGAAAATATCTTCATATTGACTATAATAGCTCAGGTAGAGAATAATTCAACTGGTTCCCAGTTGAAAAAGTTGGATACATTTATGATTATGAGCTTTATAATATAGTTCATTCCAATAAAGCGTAAAACAGCTGGTGCTGTTTGGCAATTGGCAACTTTGGGACACTAGTTTTAGTTTTAGAACGGCTGTATTATGGTCCGGGCGTCACGGGGCGAGAGGGCATCAAGCAGAGAGTGCTAGTACAGCGCATGTGCGGAGAATCGTATGTTCTACTGGTAGTGCCAGAACGAGGAAGGAGGAAAGCACGATACACCATGCTGCCGTCGATGCCGGTGCGCCGCTGTTAGAGGGAGAGAGATGGATTGAGAGATACAGCACAGCAAGGCAACGCAAGAGCAAGCCTTGGAGGTGGAGAACCTAGCCAATGTCGAGCGTCGAGCAGCGAGAGGCGAGAGCGACAGTTCATAATCCGTGCAAGAACTCGCAAGTTGTGCCGTCCCGCTTGTCAGTCGCGAAATGTGCAGTGCCCGTCACACAAGCATCTTCAGAAGACTGAACATTCAATAGCACCAGTGATCCGAACTGATAAAATAGATTACATTACAACACCAAACCTGACATAATTTATTCATTCGCGAGGTTTAAAAAAATTCGAAAACACGGAAGAACTAAAGGATAACAGAGACGTGGAGGATGAAGTAGTGGAGGACAGTGGAAGCCCTGACGGTTGTGAAGAGAAAGAGGTGAAGGAGACTGGAGACAGTCGTAGTGATGAGAAGATGAACGGCAACGGACGCGAACGTCCCCAAGAGCTGGACAGTGCCCCTGTTCAAGGTACGGAGGTTGAGGACCTGGTGGTCCGCCACATAGACCTGGTGTTGCAAACCATGTGTCGCCGGGTGGGCAAGGACAAGGACTCTAACCCAAACTCGACTAATTCAAACTCTTCCACATTGCCTTTCGTCGTCGACAGGGAGAATTACATGTTGAGAGGTGTCGGCCGGTCTAGCTCCAGCACTAACCCAGACCCAGAGTCTGACATGATGATGGTCCCCACGGAGAGCTTGGGGTTGGTTGAAGGTGATGGGGTCGAAAACGACAGCAGCAGCTTCTGTGCCCGTCTTCTATCTTTCCATAGCTTGATGTGTATCTGCAACCAGATTGATAAAAAAGGCTGTTGCTGTACATGTGGATCTTTTTGTCCTCTAGATTGCCACGCGTGTTTCCACAAGCTCTGCACCTCACACGCCTCCGGCTATCTCTGCCAGAAGAACGCCGATGCCCTTCCGCCGGCCACTCTCGACTACGACAAGGTAAGTCCCATTTATTTACCCTTTTTATATCTCTTATATTTTATGTTTACATTCTATGCATATTTAATTTAATGAAGAATCCACCCTTCAAAGATTTTTCGTGTAAGTGAATTTAAAGCTGTTGTATTCATCCCTTAGTGGGTGCGATTCGCCGGTGGAAAGTCGAAGTCGCGAGCCTGAAACTCTCACTTAAACAGCTGACAGACCGATCTATATTCCACTGCCAATCTGAACAAAGAACAGTCCTCATGTACCAATCGATAATAACACTGTTAGTTTATGCGGCCCTGGTTCCTTTTTATCACAGCCAAAATGTACCTTTTATTAGACCTGAAATAATTAATAAAAAACTAAGAATAGGCAAGTTACTCTTCAAGTAGGATAACGATTGAGCATTGAACGATGCGAACAGAATAAACCGAAAGCAGCAGAGTTACGGCCGTGGGCCGACCTTGAATAACTGGAATGTTAGATAGTTAATAGTTAGATGGCCACTGATCATCGTCAGTCGTCACAAACGCTTTTAACACTTCTTAATACTGTTAACTGCCAAATTTAAACAATTATATCAAATCCACAAAAACCAGAATTTCGTATCTGATTTTATTAGCGAAGATCCTAAAAAGCTACAATTTTCACAATAAAAAGATTACAGGTATATATATATATATATATATATATATATATATATATATATATATATATATATATATATATATATATATATATATATATATATATATATATATACATATATATACACACACATACATACACGTCCAGAGAGCACCACATCTTTTAGCCGGTTTTATGAATAAGGTTATAAACTGCTTTTTAGCAGGATATACAAATTATAGTCTTCAGCTCGTTAATTTTAAAGTTGTCAATATTTAAGTAATTAAATACGTTTAGTTTATTAGAGTATGCAATGTAAGTTCAGAAAATGCAGATACATGTATTGTGACCTCGTTTTATAAACCAAAAAGTTCGGCACGCAGCAAGTGCGTTATGGTAGTCAATTTTTATTAAATGCTTCAAACTTGGATAACTTAATTTTCGATAAAGCTAGAAAGTTGAATTTTGGTACGTAGTAAGGTCTTTCCAAAGGCAATATGTACGCCAAGTTTCATTAAAATAGCTTTGTAATTTTCGGAGGAAAAATATTTTTTTAAAGAAAACTTAAAATTTGATAAACTCAATTTTATATAAACTTAGAAAGCTGAATTTTGGTACGTAGTAAGGCTTTTCCGAAGGCAACGTATCGGCCAAATTTCAATAAAATAGCTTTGTAATTTTCGAAGAAAAATTTTTTTTTCGAAAGAAAACTCAACATTTTCCCGGAAAACCTTGTCAGATTTTCCTGGCTAACGAACTTATCCAAGCCATTAATAAAATAAAGGCGCTTGCTGAGTTTCATCGAAATCGGTTAATTATTTTTTGAATTATTCAAAAAATAATTAATCGATTTCAATGAAACTCAGCAAGTGCCTTTCTTTTATTAATGGCTTATATGAGTTCGTTAGCGAAGAAGATCGGACAAGGTTTTCCGGAAAAAATTTTGAGTTTTCTTTCGAAAAAAAATTTTTTCTCCGAAAATTACAAAGCTATGTTAATGAAATTTGATGGATATGATGCCTTAGGAAAGGCCTTTCTACGTACCAAAATTCAACTTTGTAAGCTTATAGAAAGTTGAGTTATTTAATTTTGAGTTTTCTTTCGAAAAAAATCTTTATCTTAGAAAATTACAAAGTTATTTTAATGAAATTTGGTGTATATGTTACCTCAGAAAAGACCTTACTACGTACCAAAATTCAGCTTTTCAAGTTTATAGAAAATTGAGTTATTCAAATTTGAAGCATTTAATAAAAATTCATTACCATAACGCACTTGCTGCGTCCCGAACTTTTTTTTTATTAATATGTCAGATTTTTAACCTGAGTTTATTTTTGTAAGGCATTTAATTTCTTCGAATTTATGCTCATAAAAAATATGTGAGGGGCTTTGGGGTCTTCTATAAGTCAGCAAGACTTTTACTTTTCGAACAGAAACAAGTTTTACAAGCTTGAAATTCTACAAACTAAACTGAAATTGATTAATACATAGTTTAAAATTAGACTCCAGGTAAAAGTCTAGAAATTGTTTAATTTTCAGATTGTAAAGGTAAGATACATTTCCTTAGGGTGTACACCATACAACAGCAAGCATTGTAACAAGTGATCGAATTTTACTCTATATAGTAGAAACAATGTGCCATGTTTCATCAAAATAAATTTATTGTTTGAAAATGTACAAAAATTTCCGAAAGTAAACTTAAATTGTTCCCAAAAAAACTGGTTTCCTGGTCAACCTTATAGGTTAATAGCAAATTGAGCTATTCAAATTTGAAGCATTTAATGAAAATTCGCTACCGTAACGCACTTGGTGCGTCCCGAATTTCTTTTCTTACAAAGATATATTATATTTCGATGGAAAATGCAAAAATGCAATAACATAGGGCGTGTTCGATTTAAAAAAATATTTGAATCACCAACGACGTATGGGCCACCCTGTAATTGTGGAAATATTTTTTAAGATGTAGCTCAAGACACCCTATAATTAATGTATACCATTTTTTTTCGTAACTTGCATAATAACGGATATATTGAGCTTTAATGATTTTTTACGAAAATTTGACAAAAATGATATACCATTAAACGATAAACTCTATAGCCAACACTACTGCCAAAGCATCAGAGAAAGGGTCTATTTTAAATAAATTTTCTGGGAATATTTTAGTAAAATGAAGGACAATGACGATTGAAACTAAGAGTTCAGGCTTTGTAAAGCATTCTTCTTGAGACATTTTCTTTGCATAGCTCATATTAATTTTAGGTTCATTGCCTAAATATGACCAATTTTGACATTTTAAATCGCGACTTTGACGTTTTGAGGCAAACCTAAATTTAATTTTCTTTAAATGCCCGTAACTTTTTTGTCCTTTAACCTACAAAGCTAAATTTTGGTAGGTAGCCTACCTATGATGATATGAACCCGCTTACCTTTGGTTGCCCTTGCCCTTACTTTGTTAATTCCGGAGATATAATAGAGTAAGCTGGAAAATTACTGATAAGCGGTGGTAATAAATGAAAGATTATAAAGACAAGCGAAAAATGTTTCTGAAAGTATGTCTATTTAGAAAAATTACCCGGGAAATTCTGGTTGAAAATTAATATTAAATATCCACATTTAATATGAAAATTAATATTAAATATCCACATTTAATATTAATTTTCAACCAGAATTTCCCGGGTAATTTTTCTAAATAGACATACTTTCAGAAACATTTTTCGCTTGTTTTTATAATCTTTCATTTATTACCACCGCTTTTCAGTAATTTTCCAGCTTACTCTATTATATCTCCGGAATTAACAAAGTAAGGGCAACCAAAGGTAAGCGGGTTCATATCATCATAGGTAGGCTAGCTACCAAAATTTAGCTTTGTAGGTTAAAGGACAAAAAAGTTACGGGCATTTAAAGAAAGATAAATTTAGGTTTTCCTCAAAACGTCAAAGTCGCGATTTAAAATGTCAAAATTGTTAATATTTAGGCAATGAACCTGAAATTAATATGAGCTATGGAAAGAAAATGTCTCAAGAAGAATGCTTTGCAAAGCCTGAACTCTTAGTTTCAATCGTCATTGTCCCTCATTTTACTAAAATATTCCCAGAAAATTTATTTAAAATAGACCCTTTCTCTGATGCTTTGGCAGTAGTGTTGGCTATAGAGTTTATCGTTTAATGTAATAAAATTTTTGTCAAATTTTCGTAAAAAATCAATAAAGCTCAATATATCCGTTATTATGCAAGTTACGAAAAAAAAAATGGTATACATTAATTATAGGGTGTCTTGAGCTGCATCTTAAAAAATATTTCTACAATCACAGGGTGGCCCATAAGTCGTTGGTGATTCAAAATTTTTTTTAATCGAACACGCCCTATGTTATTGCATTTTTGCATTTTCCATCGAAATATAATACATCTTTGTAAGAAAAGAAATTCGGGACGCAGCAAGTGCGTTACGGTAGCGAATTTTCATTAAATGCTTCAAATTTGAATAGCTCAATTTGCTATTAACCTATAAGGTTGACTAGGAAACCAGTTTTTTCGGGAACAATTTAAGTTTACTTTCGGAAATTTTTGTACATTTTCAAACAATAAAGTTATTTTAATGAAACATGGCACATTGTTTTTACTATATAGATTGATGCCTGCTTTCTTAAAAAAAACATGTTTGCTATTAAACACATTTTTATGAAAATTCACTACCATAACGCACTTGCTGCGTCCAGAAGTTTTTTTTATGTTTTAGTAAAGATAAATATTCAAAACTCCAGTAGAAATATAGGTGGACGTTATAGTAATAACAAAATGTAGCTGGATTAAAAAGTCAAAACAATAATTTTCTACAGCTCAGCTTAAGAAAAGAGATTCAGCAAACTTTTGGGTCTTAATGCATGCACAACCACAGCTCTCTCATATGACACTATGTATGATTTAATTTTCCTATAAATAAGTATAAAATAAAATTTGTATAAAACACAATCCTTCAATGAAATCTAAGAATCTAATTTCAAATTCTATAAATATAACGTAAACATTGTTATAAAGTTGAGTAAATTAGACGCGCCGCCGATTTAGGAGGAACTTTTGAATGTTTTTGTTCTGTATTTGAATTATTGATCTGTTATCTATTACTGGCGTACAACACGGAGCATCTCAAACACCAACAAAGCCCCATTGTATATTTTTGCAGCTTATTTTATTAGGTCAAATCAGGTCAACTTAGGTCGGTTAATGTCGTTAAAATTCATTAGAAACACATTCAACATCATTTACACCTTGAGAACGAACATATTGTGTTGTTTAATTCTTTATTACTTGTTATAGAGCCAAAATTATAAGAATACCAATGCTAAACTCGTTTATCCAAATATTTTTTATATATCTGCCCTTGTAATTATCTTTTATCGCCTATATACCATATAGAAAAATTGTTTACTGTATTTAACCCTACAAAATGCTTTTGAATTACATTTTCATTAAACAAAATTCGACTTTGGCGATATCACGACTTCCAAGACGTAAAAAATCCCTCAAATGAGCGCAAACGATAATTTTTGTTTGCCCAAAATAGTTACTTTAATGTAATTTGTTAGGTAGGTTGTCGCATTATGCCATGTGCCAAAATCCAAGTTTCTAGGTTTAATGAAAATTTGAGGTGTGATTATTTTAATATAATGTTTTTTGGCTCCAAGACAATAGGATACAAGACTAAAAGTTTATTACTACCGACGAAAATAAAATCCATTTGACCTGTGGCGAAAAAAAATAATTAAAAATAAGTTTTGTACCAAAAAATCAATAATCGAATTGTAATATATTACACTGAATTCATGCTTTTATAGGTCTCAAATTTATGCCTCATTGACAGCTATGGAAAGTAATTTAAAACTGATGGATTAAACGATCTTTGACAACTTGTCAACTGCAAATATTAGTAAGCTCTTCTTTCCATGTTTGCATATCTTTTACTGAATTCTCGTGGAAAAAATTCACATAAAAATAATTCCTCAGGTGAGCGCAAACTAGAACCCCTATAACCAATAATCGGGGTCAGTTCCAATATTTACAAAAATAAACTCAGGTCAAAAATCTGACATTATATTAATAAAAGCCTGGACGCAGCAAGTGCGTTATGGCAGTGAATTTTCATAGAAATGATCTGATCTCAAAATATTTTATTATAACTTTTTTTCCTTGTAACATAAAAATCTAAATTTTGGTGTATAGTTTGCATTTTATATCGTAAACCTACCTACAAAATTTGGTTATCATAGCTTTTTTATTTTTTGAGATTAAAATTTTTGTCGAATGGAAACTCAAAATTTTCCAGGAAAACCTCATCCGATTTTCCTGACCAACGAACCTATCCAAGCCACTTACAAGAGGAAGACACCTGCCAATAATTTTCATCAAAATCTGCCCCTTACTTTTGAGTTATCTATGTGATCAAGTATTAAATCGCTTCAGTCATTATATTTATGTATTTTTCTATCATTTCTAATATCTCTAGAAACTCCAGTTTGCGTTTCTTGTTACAAAGGTGTAGCGTTATAAGTCAGTGCTGCGAATCTGTAATGTTTTCCGAATGTGCATTAATCTAGGTTATTTTTGAACGCAAAAAATTATCTAAGATAGTGTAAAAACTTCTGGATCTTCAAATTGATTTATATATTTCTGTTCTTATTGATGAAGCTGGTTTTAAAAAATATAATTATAAAATTTTTTTAAACACATCAATTTGAGATTAAAAATGACGTTATGCAACATGAAAACTTCACCCCTACATTCGACCCCCTTGTAGTGACAGTTGCAACCCCAAATTTTTAAATAGAAAGTAGGGGCTTGTGATACCTTATCTCTTCATTCTATATTCAAAAATGCTATGGTTTTAAAATTTATTGCAAAAATTGCCAGTAAGAAAAAAAAATTCTTCTGATTGACTAACTTCGTTACAACAATCTGAAAATTAAAACGAATCGCGTTTCATTCTTGGTAATGAGAAAAAAATAAAAACACATGAATCTTAAGCCAGTTAAAATGTGTGGTTTAGTTTTCCATACCATACTTTTCACATATCCTCGTGAGAAGAAGGCTAATGGCTTAAAATCGGGTGATCGTACTGGTCCTTTTACGATCTTCACCTCTGTCCACCGATTTTGAAATATTAAGTGGAGGTACTGCCAGAAATTGATTTGGTAATGTGCTGGTGCTTCATCCTGCTGGAACCATATTGATAATTACCCCCATTCAAATTGCCATCAATGAAAAAGGGACCAATGACATGGTTTCCAACTATTCCTGCCCAAACACTAACATTTTCAGGGTAATGCGTATGTTCCTCTCTCATCCAGTGCGGATTTTCTTAGACCAGTAGCGACAATTTTGATGAGTAGCATGGCCGGGGTCTAAAACTGCACTTATCACAAAACCAAACATGCTTTAGTTGGGTGGCATTGTTATCTAATATTTCCATCATTTGTTCACAATAACAAGTTCTCTTATCAAAATCGTCTTCGTTAAAGCTCATGAGTTTGTATCAAATTATAGGAATGCATTTTTTTCCTTTTGATATTCGAATAATCGATGAATGGCTAACATCCAATGTTGTGGCTGCTGGTCGACTCAATTATGTGGGTTTTCCTTTTAAACTCGAGCATTACATCCAATTCGGTATCAATACTCAGTGCATTAGAAGGGGTTTTTTTGGTATTTATCTGCCTTACATGTTCAAGCTCGCGTAATTGCTTTTCAATTTTACTAATTGTTCCTTGGGATATAGGCGGTATAGTGTTCAGATGAATATTTTTTTACTGTTAATTTTTTCAATAAATTTTAAAACCATAACATTTTTGAATAGGGAATGAAAAGATCTTTCAAATTAAGTATGACAAGCCCTACTACTTTCTATTTAAAAATTTGATGGTTGTAACTGTCACTCGAACCGGGTTGAATGCAAGGGTGCAGTTTTCACGTTTCAGGAGGTCATTTTTAGTGATTTTTAATTTTTTTTAATTCACTAATAGAGAGGTATCGATGGTGAGACTTTGCAAAAAAAATGATCAAATCAGCGCGAACTAGAACCCCTAGAACCCATATACGGGGTCAGTATGTATGTATGTATGTATCCGCAAGATAACTCAAAAAGTTATTAACCGATTTTGATGAATTTGTGCAAGAATCTTTCTTTTATTAACAGCTTGGATGGGTTCGTTAGCCAGGAAAATCGGATAAGATTTTCCGGGAAAATGTTCAGTTTTCTTTCGACAAAAATTTTTATCTCCGAAAATTACAAAGCTATTTTGATAAAATTTAGTGGATATGTTGCATTGGGCAAGACCTTACTACATACTAAAATTGAACTTTCTAGTTTTATAGAAAATTGAGTTATGCAAATTTGAAGCATTTAATGAAACTTCACTACCATAACCCACTTGCTGTGCCCCGAACTTTTTTTAACCTAGTCGTGATTTTTCGATTGTTACTTTTCAAAGTTTTGTTATGTATACGTATGTATGTATTCAACCGATAACTCAAAAGTAATTAACCGATCTTGATGAAACGCGACAAGTACCCTTCTTTTATTAATAGCTTGGATGAGTTCGTTACCCAGGAAAATCAGACAAGGTTTTCCGGGAAAATTTTGAGTTTTCTTTCGAAAAAAAATTTACCTCCGAAAGTTACAAAGCTATTTTGATGAAGTTTGGTGGATATGTTGCCCTGGGAAAATTGAGTTATTCAAATTTGAAGCATTTAATGAAAATTCGCTACCATAACGCACTTGCTGCGTCCCAACCTTTTTAGTGAATTTTCTTAAAAAAAATTACTAGAGATCCAGACTTTTGAATTTTAAAAAAATTGGATTTATTCCATCTGGCTGTTTGACAACGGCTGTAAGTAAAATTGTGTTTTTGCCTCTGAGGAAACTATATTGTTAAGGACACAACTGTTATATAATGATGATATAGTATTTCATTGTATTTTGTTTCTTCAACGTCGGTCTATTTTTGCGGCTCTGGCCAATCACAGACGCCAGGGAATAGTTTGAACCTGGAAACTTAGCCGAATTCCTCACTTTTTCAAGAGGATGTGCGGATTTTGTGCGTGCTCAACATAGCATGGTATACGGGACCGACGACTGGATGATCCCTTCGAAGAGCATTTAACTTGTTCATGCACAAGCCCACGATCCCAGTAGTTGTTATTTTTCTGTACGTATTGAATTACATACTTATTAACAATTAATAAAAAATTACGAGCTATGATGAGTTGCGAACCTGATACCTCTGCTGCTTGTTTTCCAATTTTTTCCAATAAATTTTATCTAATACCTACTAAGAAAATCTATTAGACATTAACATATTTTGTTGCCTATAAATGAATGGTTCTTTTCTTAGTGCAACATGTTGAAAATATTTCGAAACATAATAATTGATTAATTGTCAAATATTTATCGGGTAATTATTATATTATCAATTGAAAAAAATATTTTGAAAATATTTAAAACCGGGTGAGGAAAGATATATTTAACGTGCTCAAATACCATAAGGCATATAACCGAAGGCTTTGCGGCCATCGGAAGGGCGGAGCATGCAGACATTCAATTTGCTCAGTCTTGGTAAATCTTATGATGCAAGTAGTATTGCTGAAAGTAAATTTATCAAAAACAATGTCTGGGTTGCTTGCATAACACATGGCTCATGGTTTTGCAAGTGATCTCCCAAAGCTATAAAAGATTATTTGTATTGGCGACAAAAATTGATGAAAATATTGTTCAGAAATCTAGCACAAACTTACAGTAGGCAACCGTAACATTTTTGGAATGAAAATATAAACTTTACTTCCTAGAAACATTGGAAATAAAAAATAACAATTACAATTTTGTTTTATACTAATCGACTGATTAAACGAACACGCCTCTTGAAGGTTTTTTCTCTGCATTTTCTAAATTTCTTTTTGGAGTAGAAGTCAATTCGATTAAATGTGGCCTTTTATATTGTTACAAAGCACTTCAATAGACGTAGGTGCGGTGTTGCCACATCTCCAGAATTTCCCCCAACATCTGGGAATTTTTGCACAGTCTGGCAACACCGCCTCCCCACCCCCCTGGGGGTGCCTGGGGTGACCCCCCTCAGGCGAAGTCTCAACCCTCTAGGACCAGAAATAACGAAGTTACCAACTTGTACCCCGTCGGAACGGATAACTGAGGTCTGCACATTCCGAACACCCTGTATATACACCCTGTATACGCAGAGAACCCTTACACCCTGTATACGCAGAGAGATCTTATAGTTCGAGAAACACCTCTTGTGTAACATAGGAGTGGTGACCACATTTGGATCATCCTGTATATACATCCCCCTGTATACACACGGGACCGATCTGTATTCACAGAACCTTCTAGTGAAGGAAGGTCCTGGAACGTTCTGGAATGGAATGCTCTAGAAAGGAGGGGAAGGTACGGCGAGTATATAAAAGCGAAAGCAAGCCAGCCCGAGTTGAGTTCAGTAAGAGAATGTGGTAGTGACTTGAAGCAGTGTAAAGTGTTAAGAGAGTAGTGACTGTAGTACCAGATTAGTGACTTTTGTTGAGAGTAGTAATTGTAAGGCCAGTAAATGAAGTGTTTTGTGAGAGAGACATTCTAGAAATTTTATTGTATCCATATTTAGAGTGTAAATAAAGTTGTTTTGTTAATCTTTAAAGTCTCACTTATCCAGAACCCGGCGAAAACGCAACAATTTGGTGTCAGAAGTGTGGGATAAGTGAGTGAAGAAGTGAACAAGCAAGCTAGCTGTAAATGGTAAACACCAGATCGACTGACTACGACAAGATGGCTGAAATCAAAGAGTTGATGGACTTACTGAAAAAGCAACGCGAAGAAGACGAACAACGACGACAAGAAGAGGACAGAAGACGGCGCGAAGAAGACGAACGACGGCGGCAAGAAGATAAAGAAGACCTCAAGAGGCAACGCGAAGAAGACGAACAACGACGACAAGAAGATGGAAGAAGACGGCGCGAAGAAGACGAGAGAAGACGACAAGAGGAAGAACAGAGGCGCCTTGAAGATAAAGAAGAACTCAAGAAGCAACGCGAAGAAGACGAAAAACGGCGACAAGAAGATAAAGAAGACCTCAAGAGGCAACGTGAAGAAGACGAACAACGGCGACAAGAAGATGAAAGAAGGCGGCGCGAAGAAGAAGAGAGAAGACGACAAGAGGAGGAACAGAGGCGTCTTGAAGACAAAGAAGACATCCGAAGTATGTTCCATGATATGAGAGTCGATGTAAAAGAAGAAATTGAACAGATCAACGAACAAATAGAAAATGTGGACAGGAAAGTAGATAATGTAACAGAGGATTTGAATAAACGATGGGAAGAAGTTGAAGGGTTGAAAGAACAAATGAAGATGATGATGAAAGGCACAGAAGTCAGACATAGAGAACTGACAGAACAGGTGATGGGCCAAACTGATAGAACTCAACCAAGAGGAGTTACTGGAATGGCCCCAGTTCAAAATCGCCCGGAGGCGGATGTACCAGCCGTGCAGCAGCCTCATGGAACCTTGAAGCCGCCGACCTTTGACGGAGAAACATCGTGGCCCATGTACAGGAGGCAGTTTGAGGCGGCAGCTCTCAGCAATGGATGGAGCGAACAACAGGCAGCAACTGCTCTGATTCTCTCGCTTCGAGGTAAAGCCCTAGAAATCCTCCAGAACATCCCGGAGTCGAAACAGCAAAACTACTTAACAGTGATACAGGCCCTAGACTTGAGATATGGTAACAAGTACATGAGCCAGGTCTACCAGACACAACTAAAGACAAGGGTCCAGAAGCCAAATGAGACTCTGCAAGAATTCAGTGCCGAAGTGGAGAAACTTGTGCGACTGGCATATCCCCAAGCCCCAGAAGAATTTGTCAACCAGATCACCGTCCAGACCTTCATCGATGGGGTACTTGACAACGAGATGCAACAAGCTTTAAGGCTCGGAAGATTCAAAACACTTACAGACTGCGTCATCTATGGCTTGCAATTTGAAGCAGCGAAGAATGCATCTCAACCTCGCCGCAACAGGCTGCGCGAAGTGAAGGAGATAGAGGACCATGCAGACACGACAGAGGAACTAAGGCGAGAAATCAAGTTGATGAAGGAAGCCATAAGCAAGCTCACTGCAACGGTTGGAGCACGTAAGACGAAAGCAGATTGGTCCCACATAGAATGCTACAAGTGTGGTAGGAAAGGGCACATAAGTAGGCAGTGCTCACAAACCCAACAGGTGGCATGCAGAAGACAAGAATACACCAACAGGGAGCGCCATCAGGGAAAACGACCTGACGCCAGTGTAGGTGGGCGACACGTGGCATGCGAGACCCAATGCCCCAAAGTCAGGGTCTCCACTATCCGACGCTGCCGCGAGAGCCTCGTCATACCTGGCAGCATAGACGGAAGACAATGCAGTTTTACCATCGATACTGGCGCCACTACATCCGTTGTACGCCCAGACATGTTGCCAAATATGTCGGCACTAACTACCAACAAACAGCCTGTGTTGGAGACGGCAAAAGGAGATAGAATACCCGTGCATGGAGAGGCCACTGTTTACATTAGGCTGGGCAGTACTGAGCTACAGGTAAGGGCTGTCGTCGCAGAAATCGTCGACGAATTTATTCTGGGCCTGGATTTAATGGAAGAGTTCGATGTCCTATCAGTAGACTTCCAGAATAAGATCTTGAAAATCGGTAACGAAGAGTTGTATTTATCTCCAACAGCAGGCGAAGCTAATCCCAGGGTGAGACTTATTGTCGACGAGGATACACGGATTCCTGGTAACAGTGAGAAGATTGTCAGAGCCAGACTAGAGAAGAAACTTGATGGTATGTCTGCTCTCATAGCGGAGCCCCTAAAAGATAGACCTGATGGTGCCCTCGTCGCACGATGCTTAGTAGACCCGAAGAGGACAATACCCATAAGAGTGGCTAACGTGCAAACTAACAGGGTCACATTGAAGAAAGGTGAGGTTATCGCCACTTGCGAGCCCATTGACCGAGTGACGTTGTCAAGAAAGGTGACACCCACGGCATTAGACAGAAGACTGCCAGTAGAAATGGTAGAGCGGTTCAAGAATTCTTGGGGCCAATTGAACGACATGGAGATGGAAATGGCCCTGAAGTTCGTATTGAAGGAGGCCGATATTTTCGCTCAAGATAAAATCACAGGTCGTACGAGTCTAGTGCAACACAGAATTAATACTGGCGACGCAAGACCAATTAGACAGCCGCCGAGAAGACTGCCTTTTGCCAAGCAATCAGAAATCAAGGCGATGGTTAACGAAATGCTGGAAGATGGTGTGATTGAGGAGTCTAATAGTCCTTGGTCGTCCCCAGTAGTTTTGGTCACCAAGAAAGACGGCACTATGAGATTTTGCGTGGACTATAGGAAGCTGAATGATGTTACCAAGAAAGACAGTTATCCCCTGCCCCGGATCGACGACACTTTGAACACTTTGGCCGGATCAAAGTGGTTCTCTACATTAGACCTGAAAAGTGGCTACTGGCAAGTAGAACTCCATAAAGACGATAAGGAGAAGACTGCTTTTTCAACCGGGAATGGGTTGTACCAATTCAAGGTCATGCCATTCGGCTTATGTAATGCTCCTGCCACCTTCGAGCGACTAATGGAGTTAGTGCTGAGGGGACTGACATGGGAAACATGCCTGGTGTATCTCGATGATGTCATGGTGATTGGAAGGACTTTCGATGAACACCTGTCGAATCTGAAACAAGTTTTCTCCAGGCTGAGAGGTGCCAATCTGCAACTCAATCCCAAGAAATGCGTCCTCTTCCAGATGAAAGTGAGTTGCCTCGGACATGTCGTTTCTGAGAAAGGGATAGAAACCGATCCAGAGAAAATAAAGGCAGTAAGAGACTGGCCTGTGCCGAAGAACAAACATGAGGTCAGAAGTTTTCTGGGACTTTGCAGCTACTACCGACGCTTTGTGAAGTACTTCAGCAGCATTGCGAAACCTCTACATAGCCTAACTGAAAATAAGGCCGAGTTCATCTGGTCACCAGATTGCCAACAGTCTTTTAGAGAACTCAAACATCGTCTTCTCACTGCTCCTATACTGGCTTATCCTCAGGACGAAGGACTGTTCATACTGGACACTGATGCTTCCCAGTATGGCATTGGGGCAGTACTCTCGCAGCTCCAAGCCGGAGAAGAAGTTGTGATAGGCTACTTCAGCAAAACGTTCGGAAAAGCAGAAAAAAATTACTGTGTAACCCGGAAAGAACTGCTGGCAGTTGTAAGATCCATCGAACATTTCCACAGCTTCCTGTACGGAAGAACATTCCGCGTGAGGTCAGATCACTCTGCTCTGCAATGGCTTCTGAACTTTAGAAATCCTGAAGGACAGATAGCACGATGGATAGAGAAACTGCAGAGCTACGACTTCCGGATTGAACATCGAAGAGGAAGAAGTCACGCCAATGCAGACAGCCTGTCGAGAAGACCATGTTCAGTGCATGAATGTAAATTTTGCGAGCGACAAGAGAACAAAGAGATCGACAAAGTAACTCATCAGATCAAACAACTGGTGGCAGGACAGAAGAATAACACCGATCTAGACGTAAATCTTGAATACATCAGAGACGCACAGAAGACAGATCCAGACTTGAAACATATTAGAGAATGGCTACAAAAGGGGAAAAGACCTGAGTGGCACGATGTGTCCCGGTTTGGGGCGGAGGTTAAAGGATACTGGCTACAATGGGACTCATTGTGTCTAAAGAATGACATGGTCACTCGAAAATGGGAAACTGCCGATGGTAGAGACTGTATATACCAGACCGTTGTGCCAAGTGAGTGCATAGACAGTGTTCTTCAAGAGTTACACAATAGTAGAAGTGGAGGCCACTTTGGTGTCAACAGGACTCTTGCCAGAGTGAGAGACCGCTTCTATTGGATAAACTGCCGAAGGAGCGTGGAAGAATGGTGCAAAAGGTGTGACCAATGTGCTTCAAAGAAAGGACCAAAGACCCGATCCAGAGGAAAAATGATGCAGTACATCTCAGGTACACCGTGGGAGAGAGTTGCCGTAGACATCGCAGGACCTTTTCCCATCACAGAGTCTGGGAACAGATACATAATGGTGGCGATGGACTACTTCTCGAAATGGCCTGAAGTTGCGCCGATCCCCAACCAAGAGGCAACGACCGTAGCAGAAGCCCTGATGGAAAATGTCATATCACGGCATGGCGTACCCTTGGAGATTCACACCGACCAGGGCCGGAATTTCGAATCAGAGGTCTGGAAGAGCCTAATGGACTTGCTAGGCATAAAGAAAACGAGAACAACGCCACTCCACCCTCAATCAGACGGCATGGTAGAACGGCATAACAGGACCATCAATCAGTATCTTGCTATGTTTGTCGACGAGAATCAGAGAACCTGGGACAAGCTGATACCTCTGTTCCTCCTAGCTTACAGAAGCTCTCAGCATGAATCTACCGGCTACACTCCATCCATGATGTTGACCGGCAGAGAGATGCGGTTACCAATCGACATGACGAGACCACCACCGAACGAGGACATAGCGGACCTAGCTACGTTACCTGAGTATGTCGCCGACCTAGAAGGGAAACTGCGCACTATACACAGATGTGTCAGAGATAGGCTCCTCTTAAGCAGTGACCGGATGAAGATGCGCTTGGATCGCAGAGCAACACCCCATACATTCAAGGAAGGTGATGCAGTGTGGCTGTACCAACCAACAAGGAGAAAGGGTCTCAGCCCAAAACTTCAGAAACCATGGGAAGGGCCATACTTGGTGACTAAGAAAATTAATGACCTAGTCTACAGAATCCAGCTGTCTCCAAGAACTAAACCCAAAGTTGTTCACATAGAGAGGTTGAGTCCCTATCGGGGCAACGAACCCCCAAGTTGGCGGCCGGTAAATACTGTTCGGGACGAACAGTCTTAAGGAGGGGGGCAGTGTTACAAAGCACTTCAATAGACGTAGGTGCGGTGTTGCCACATCTCCAGAATTTCCCCCAACATCTGGGAATTTTTGCACAGTCTGGCAACACCGCCTCCCCACCCCCCTGGGGGTGCCTGGGGTGACCCCCCTCAGGCGAAGTCTCAACCCTCTAGGACCAGAAATAACGAAGTTACCAACTTGTACCCCGTCGGAACGGATAACTGAGGTCTGCACATTCCGAACACCCTGTATATACACCCTGTATACGCAGAGAACCCTTACACCCTGTATACGCAGAGAGATCTTATAGTTCGAGAAACACCTCTTGTGTAACATAGGAGTGGTGACCACATTTGGATCATCCTGTATATACATCCCCCTGTATACACACGGGACCGATCTGTATTCACAGAACCTTCTAGTGAAGGAAGGTCCTGGAACGTTCTGGAATGGAATGCTCTAGAAAGGAGGGGAAGGTACGGCGAGTATATAAAAGCGAAAGCAAGCCAGCCCGAGTTGAGTTCAGTAAGAGAATGTGGTAGTGACTTGAAGCAGTGTAAAGTGTTAAGAGAGTAGTGACTGTAGTACCAGATTAGTGACTTTTGTTGAGAGTAGTAATTGTAAGGCCAGTAAATGAAGTGTTTTGTGAGAGAGACATTCTAGAAATTTTATTGTATCCATATTTAGAGTGTAAATAAAGTTGTTTTGTTAATCTTTAAAGTCTCACTTATCCAGAACCCGGCGAAAACGCAACAATATATAAGCAGTATGGCAAGAAACGTGTATTGGTAAATTGTGAATAACAGTCTCATGTTTTCTGTGGTTCAGAATCAAAGAAATGTAATATTACTCCGTTGCTACGTTTCCTATGATGCAGCTGCAATTTTTTCCTGATATTTTCATCTCTCGTAATCATGTTTGTATGGCTTGTTCAATTAGAATGAAAGTAATTGGAAGAAACCTTTGCGAATATGATATTTATTTCAGGGAATCGCATATAATGAAATAAAAGCAACCATATTTGTGCTTCATCTTGCTTTTCAAAGTAGAAAGATAGCTAAATTAGTTTATGTTGTTTTTTTAATATAGATGAAAGAAACATCTTATAATACGTATTTCCATATACTGCAAATGTATTCACGGAAATAAAGTTTCATCTAACCTAATATATTGAACAAAAAGTTAGTCTTGCTGAAAAAGTTTTAATGATAAGGTTATCATGGCATTCTGAAAATATATTCCTATTCTTAATGATCCTCACAACTCAAACTAGTTTTTTTAATTTGAGCGAACGTCTTCGTTAGCGAATTTTTGTGTGTGCATATAGCGAAAAACGCACCATTTTATATCATTAGAAATAATTAAGTAAAATTCTTTATGTAAAATAACAAATATTCATAAAAATGGTTTCGTAGGGATGTAAATTGATTTTTTGAAACTTTCTTTTTGTGTGGAAAGATCGGTCTGTAAGTTGTAGATGATATTTGTAAGCACGGAAAAGCAACTGTATATTACGAGACTTCTGAGTTAGAAGTTTGTGTTTTGTAATCATTATATCTAGATCTTATATTATGAACCTGGCCGTACGTCTAATGCCAAAGACGACAAAACACTTATCATTTCAAAATGGTCCCCACTAATTCATAGCGTTAAAGAAGGGTAAGAGACATATTTTTTATCGAATTTTCTTTAAAAAATTCACTAATGAGAAGATCCCGACTTTTGAATTTAAAAAAATTATATATATATATATATATATATATATATATATATATATATATATATATATATATATATATATATAATTTTGTGTTTTCTTTCTGGAAAAATTTATATCTCCGGTAAATAACAAAGTAAGGGCAACCAAATTTGGTAGGCGTCTTTGTATTATAAAGAGTGAACCATGTACCATAATTTAAGTCTATAAGCTTAAAGACAAAAAAGTTATGGGCAGTTAAATAAATGGAGTTTTACTCAAAACGTCAAAGTCGCTATTTGAAACGTCAAAATTGACAATGTTTAGACGAAGAACGTGAAACAGATACGGATTATGAAAGGAAAATGTTGCAGGAAGAGTGTTCTGCGAATCCTTAAATTTCAGCTTCAACCATCATTGGCCTTCATTTTACTAAAATATTGACAGAAAATTCATTTCAAATAGTTTATGGTTTAACGGTTTATAATTTTTAGCTATTTTCGTAGAACAAATTCGTTAATGCTTTTTTGCATTTTTTATCGAAATATCATGCATGTTTGTAAGAAAAAATCTGTACGCAGTAGGTGTGTTTTGGTAGCGAATTTTCATTAAATCCTTCAAATTACAATAACTCAATTTGCTATTAACGCAAGTTTTGTTGGTTAGGAAACCAACATTTAAGTTTATTTTCGGAAAATTTTTGTACATTTTCAAACAATAAGTAATTTTGATAAAATATGAAACATTGTTTCTACTACATGGGCTATACCGGTAATCAGATTGATGCCTGCTTGCATTTTATATTAAAACATTTTTATGAAAATTCACTTCCATAACGCGCTTGCTGCGTGCAGACTTTAAATTATATACGCAACTATGGAGGTCAAATAATGTATTGTATTGTATTTTGTTCCTTTAACGTCAGTATATTTCCGAGACTATGCAAAATCACTGACGCCATCCCTCTTACCTCCTGTAGGTTTCGCCAAACCTCTTCCTTTCTGTAAGAATGACAGGGATCATGCCCAACATTGCATGGTACACGGGACCGACAACTTCCGACGCTTCCTTCGAAAGGCGGCACATCCATACACACAACTTGCTCGAACACAATGCCACAACTTTGGTTGATTTTTTTTTTAATTTCAACAACACCACGAGGGCTTACAGCCTAAATACTATCGTACCGTGGGTGTTGACAAGGAGGAAAGAGGCAGCTTGTTAATTCTGGACTTGAAGGTTTGGAGGTTCGGAGGAGAAGGAAAAACATGTGCCGGCAAGGAATTCCACAACTTGGAAGTCCTCGGGACGAAAGATAACAAGATGTTCTATGTCTGGTGACCTGGACAGTAAAAGGGTGCATTCGCTCTGTTCCCCTGGTAGATCTGTTGGGGGCAGCAGGTGGGGGAACTATGGAGGAAAGCTCCTCTGAGCAGTGCCCGTGCAGATATCTATAAAAGAGAGATAGGTCACCAACCGCACGTCGGTGGGCAAGGGATGGCAGCCTTTGGGTGAGGGTAGGGTCACCGATGATACGTATAGCTCTCTTTTGAACGGAGTCCAGGATAGCTAGTGTAGAATCGGCAGCGGCACCCCAGATGTGGGAGCAGTATTCGAGGTTTGGCCTTATTTGTGAAGTATATAAGGTATAGAGATTAGCTGGTGAAAAGTATTTGCGAGCCCGGAAGAGGAAACCTAATTTCTTAGCAGCTGCTTCTGCAATTGATGTGACATGTTGGTGCCAATTAAGATTTCGATCTAGAGAAATGCCAACAAGCGAAAAGGACTCATTACTTTGAATAACTTGGTTGTTCATTGTGATGGGTCTAGGGCTGGTGTATCTCTTGTGAGAAAGAAAGCAAGACTTAGTTTTGGTGGGGTTGAATTGTACAATATTTCTACTTCCCCAGTCTAATATTTTTTGGAGATCCACGGAGACAGAACCCTCCATGAGTCTGCGATCCTCATCTAATTGGGCTAAAGAGACAGGCTTAGAATATTGTATATTTGAATGGAGGGTGCTGTCGTCCGCGTAGCTGTGAACTGGGTTGGATGTGCTAGAGAGGAGGTCATTGATGTGGAGAAGAAACAAAGTAGGGGCTAAAGCTGAACCTTGAGGAACTCCTGCATTAATTGGATACAGTTTAGAGGAATGGCCATCCACAACAACAGATATGCTCCTGTTGGAGAGGAAATCTGCTGTCCAGGTACAAAGTTTTGGTGGTAGGCCATAGGCCGGAAGTTTATTAAGCAGCGCTGCGTGCCAGACCTGGTGTCAGACCCTGATGTTAATAGTGTATACTTAAAAATAATTTGACGCTTTGACTGGGAATCGAACCTTTGGTCAGAAACACACTTTCTTACCACTAGTGATGGGTCGTTATTTAACTGTCTGTTATGTTTAAACGGTTGTCGAGCCGCAACGGTAACCACCAGTTGTGGAGTTATAAAAATAACAGCTTACAAAATAACGCTTTTTACACTTAACTAGAATTCGGAGTCGTATTTGTTTCAGTTCCACTGCAACTAGGTTCCATGAATAAACATCGGTTTTCATCAACAACTGTTAAATTTAACTATTTAACGGGATGAATGGACATGCGACAGGGAATGAAATAAATATGTATGGGTATGCTATGCAGTATAGAGCAGACTTTACTTCATAACATATTACTTAACAGGAAACACGTTATTTATACTCTACTGTGCTCACTCTCGCTCACAGCTTTGAGAATGTAGGATACTATCGATCGACTATCCAGTTCAAAATAACAGCGAAATAACTGAAGCTGTTATTTTCTCACAGTTATTATGAAATAACGTAAACGGCTTTAACTGTTAATAGAAAATAACGGTTTTTCCCATCACTACTTATCACCCGATCGAATCTGTGAGGCCGTATAATGAAAAGCATAAAAATTATTTAATTTAGTAGTTATTCTATTACACCGATAATGGTCGCAAGTACGAAACGTTGTTTCTAATAAATTCATGCTTCCAATTATAATTTTTAAAAAAACGATTATTTTATTAATGGTCTTGATGATTTATTTAAATGGAATGAGTAGTATAGTGTATTTGTTTACTAGGAGATCAATCTGTCTCGTTGAATTCAGGCATTATTTTATTATTAATATTATTTTTATTACAATGCAGTTAAAGCAGAGCCAACTGTCTAAAAATATTAGACTATGATAGGCGACTTGAATGAAATACCATCGTCAATTTAATCTATTAATTTCAAAGTAGTTAAATGAGTCTCAGATTTTCGCCACTGTTGCTATGAAAATAATTGCTTAACTGCCGATTAATTTTAACATTAGTTTTCTGATGCTATCTATTAACTATCACTTTGAAGGCTATTGTCTAGCGATTAGTATTCTCTCCAATAATAACACTTCAAAAAACTATTATTTATAGTAAGATTTTTCACTTCATAAAGAATGAATTCCCATTTTTATATGAGTATATAGTCATATGGCTCCATCGACCTTGAATATATTTTATCATTTTAACGTTTTTTTTTTCATTATATAGTTTTATTATAAAATATATATGATCAAATATTTATTGCTTATTACTAAATTAGCCGATCTATGAGAAGTTATTGTTCATTTTCGTTTTTTTTTTCAATACTTTAACACCTTTGACTTCTTGCTCTCTTCGCTTAACCCGGCTTTATAACTTATTCCTCAATCTGTTCAAGATTATTTTGAAAATTGGTTCCTTGCGAAAATTAGAATTTAGGAAAGCCCTGATGCAGCAAATTTATAATAATAGTAATTTAGTTTTCCATTAACGTAGAAATTTCATATTCGGTACAATGGCATAGCGTCTATAGAAGCAACTTGTGTATCAGATTTCATCTAAATGCCTTTCTTATTTTGTGGAGAAAAAACTACGAGGGTTGTTTAATAAATACTAAAGTTAGGAATAAGGCGGCAAGTTTTTAACATTTTTTTTTATCTTTTCAACGTATTTTCTTTTTAGGTCGATACAGTTTTCCCAATATTTCTGCCATTTTATTAACCCCTCAAAAAAAAAACACGATTTGTCAAACTCTTCAAAATATACGATTTTGTCTCTTCTCGTTTAAGCTGAATGTTTTCCTCCCGAACCATGTTTTCATGCAGAAAGAAATCGCAGGGAGCCAGGTCGGGTGAACACTGTGGGTGCGGCAGTAAACAACAAGCGCATACGGCTGTCTATGTCGAAGCACTGTTTGTACCAATTTAAACGAAATTCGCGTTTTTTGCGTCGAGTCGTTACCGTTGATAAAATCTGGATACATTATTATACGCCGGAGATCAAGCGACAGTCAAAACAATGACAGAAGATCATTTTTTGGGGATTCGAGGGGAATAATCCTCATGGACTTTTTGAAGACGACCTCGAGGCAGTACTACAGTGGATTATTGCACCGAATCGAGAAGAAATTGAAGGAGACACAGTCCCATTTGGGTAAGAAAAATGTGCTGTTTCACCACGATAACACACCAGCACATTAATCCGGAATTTTTGCTGCCAAATTGCATGAACTACGCTACCAATTGCTGCATTCACCGTACTCGCCCGACCTGGCGCCCTGCGACTCCTTTCTGCTCCCCAACGTGAAAACGTGACTCGGGGGAAAATCAGTTCAAACGAGAGGTTATCCCGAGACAGGAGCGTATTTTAAAGAGTTTAACAAATCCTATTTTTTGGAGGGGTTACAGAAATGGCAGAAACGTTTGTGTATCGACCTAGGCATTGCGTTGAAAAAAATTGTGAAAAACTTGCGTCTTCATTCGAAACACGGGTATTTTTATTCATGGACCTTCGTGTAGAGACTATGTACAATTAATCAACGATTTTCAATCGCAGACTCATCTATTTCCATCTCCAACACAACTAGAAATGGTCACGTACTTTGGGAGTATTACGGATGACTATAAATGTAAACCGAGAAGGTGGGACGCGATGAGAAGCACGCATTCGATACAAAAATACCCTTCTCGTTAACAAACATTTTAGCGTGGACCTGAGGAAGAAGTTTATCAAGTTATACGTATGGAGTGACACAATGTATCGGGCGGTAAGCTGCACTTTAAATAGGCAGGACATTGAGAGAAGAAAATTTCAGCACGTCAGTAGCCATCTTTTTTTCCCTCAGGGCTCGTCCGCGGCCCTGCCGCCCCGATAGCACTGCAACCTTTGGTTGATTGTGCATACCCTTTTTTTTTTTTTCCCTCAGGGCTCGTCCGCGGCCTTGCCGCCCCGATAGCACCGCAACCCTTGTGCATACCCTTAGTCTTACTCCACCCATTCCAAAATCACTGTGCCTTGGACTAGTCTGCACAGCGATTGGTAGGGTGAAGTTTTATATTGACTGTCTCCGGTCTAGAGTGACCGTAGATCAGTTGTCTTTTGCGGTCCAGAGCTTTACACTCGCAAAATATGTGCTGGGCTGATTCCTCCCTCTCGCCGCAGAGTCTGCATGCGAGGTCCCCTTCGAACCGCCCCATTTTATGCAGGTGTTTCTTGACGGCCATGTGTCCCGTCAAGAGACCTGTTGTGTTTCTGAGCTGTCCTCTACTAAGATTTAGCAGCTTCACAGCTCTCTTTGAACTGGGTCCGTTAATTATTGACTTCCCATGTCTGAGCCCTGGACAGTCCGCCCAGTACACCTTGTGTTGGTTTCTGACCCAGGACTTAATGGCTCCCTGGCAGTGCTCTTTGTCACGCCCAGAGCCGGTTCTGGTCGCATAAATGGTTCTGCTGACCCTCTCTTCGCGAGACTGTCAGCTTCTTCTTCATTGCCTTTGTTCCCCGGGTGACCCGGCACCCAGATGAGGGTCACCTCATTCTGCCCAGCCAGGTCGCTGTCTAGTCTCGGCACTCACTCACCAGCCAGGAAATTACCCGTGCGCTACTTAGTGCCTTAAGGGCTGTCTGTGGCTATGAGGATCCGCTTGTTGGTGTAGCCTCTCCTCTTGTTCTCCCGCACACAGTGCAGGATGGCGTACATCTCGGCCTGAAACACCGTTTGATGGGTTCCGAGGGAAATACTATGATTTACCCTTGGTCCTTCCGAGTAAACACCTGCCCCCGTCCCACGCTCCCCGCCGGATCCATCCGTGAACCAGACGAGCGCGTCCCGTGGTATGTCCGGCGTCTCCTCCCGCCATGCCTCGCGGTCGGGGATTTCCCCTGTAAAGTTGTTTTCCCTGCACATTCGCGGTCTCGCGAAGTCTGACCTCATTTGAAGCATGGACTCCTTCACGATCTCCTGAATTTTGCAGTGGCCCCTGAAGCCTGCGTTGATCTTCAGTCTACCATTGCAGGCTATTCTGTATAGTCCTAGCCTGGCCTCCCCCATAATAACTAAGTGTAGGGGGGGGGGGGGCAGATCCAGCGACACCTCCATGGCGGCTGTTGGGGTTGAAGACATGGCCCCTGTGATGCCTAGGCAAGCCATCCTTTGTATCTTGCCTAGTTTTTGTTTGGCACTGGATTGTGTCACCTTAAGCCACCAGACCAGTGCCGCGTATGTTAACGATGGTCTGACCATCCTTGTGTACAGCCAATGGCCCATATAGGTCTTAGTCCCCACGTTTTTCCATATGGCCGCCTAGTGACGGCTAAGGTCATGACTGCCTTACGTAGTATTTTTTCCAATGTGACCATTTTTTAGCTTAGAGTCCAATACGACCCCAAGATATTTTACCTCCCTGGCCATTGGAATGCTCCTACCGTATAGAGTGAGAGTTCTGTGGCTGTCGCACTTCCTCCTCCTCGTAAACGGCACGACGGTTGCTTTCAATGCACCACTTTCAGTGCAGTCTGCATGCGCTCCCACACTGCCAGTGTGACTTTTCCTCGGACCAGGATGACAATGTCGTCCGCATAGCCCTGTACCTCATACCCCCCTTCCGAAAGCCTTTCCTGCAGGCCGTCCACGACTAGGCACCAGAGCAAGGGAGACAGAACGCTCCCCTGCAGACAACCCACCACGACCCCCGCCAGCAGGGTCCCTCCCGCAAGTGAGGTGAACACCGCCCTGTCCCTGAGCATGGAACCGGTCCACTTGCAGCAGGTCTCTTCTATTCCACGCTCCCGGACAGCTGCCAGAACCGATTCGAACGAGGTGTTGCTAAAGGCCCCCTCTATGTCTAGGAAGGCCCTCAGCGCCACCTCCCTGTTCTCCAGCGTATTCTCCAGTTTCAGCACCAGTTGGTGCAGTGCTGTTTCTGTTGAGAATCCTGTTCTGTATGCATATTGTCCGCAGTGTAGGGGATATGCTTCCAGTACACCGCCCCTAATGTGCTGGTCGAGCTGTTTTTCCACTGTTTTTAGCAAGAAGGACATGAGACTTATTGGCCTCAGGGACTTTGCCTGGTCTGTTGGACGCCCAGGTTTAGGAATTAATACAACCCTGGCCAGTCTCCATGCCCTCGGAATGTACCCCAGAGCCAGGCTGGACCTCATAATGAGGGTAAGCACCGGCGCCAGTATATCTATCCCCTGTTGGAGCATGATGGGCATTATTCCATCAGTCTTACAACTTGCGTGACTTTGTATGTGTATTTGTCTGTGACCTTGTAACTTATCATATGTATGTCCGAATTAAATCGGGCTTATGGGCGTCTCTTTTCATCAAAATCGGTTTATAACTTCTCAGTTATTTTGCCAGTTTTCCCTTTGTCGGTGGTTTTTTTAAATGGATGGAATTTTTAGTAGAATTAAAGTTAGATTTAGCCTTCTAATAAGAGTGTCGAGTGTTTTGCTCTAAAGTATGTTGTAATTTTGATATAGAAGGGGGTTTCAATTTGAGAAGGCGAGTTTTGTGTAGTTAATAGTGTAGACTTTTCTATTGTACAAGTGTTAAATATAGCATAAATATTTAGTATTCAAGAATCTATTCGCAATCGTTAGACGTGTTATCATGAAACGTATAAGCGAGAAGCATAAACGATGACAAATACAACATTCGCTTCCGGTCAAAACTGCAGGTAGACATAAGAATGGCAGGGTGAATACAGAAAAGCGAGTTAGATAAACGTTGCAACTAGATATGTAGATACTGTGGAATTTGCTGAAATGTTTCTATGTTAGTTTCCACTGTATTTTTAAAATCGTACTTAACTAGAGAACCAAACCATAACATTGAATAAACGTCTCATCATGAAAAAACTTTTAAAGATTGCATCATACAACATTTTTCATTTTCACGTTTCCAAGCTGTTTCGCTTTTTTTTCAATGCCACAGAATATTAATGCAAGGTTTTACATTTTTTTAATCAATTAAGAGAATCTCCGGAGAATTTCTTAAAAGCAGTATCGAATTAATTAAAATGCGACCGCAGCACCGGGATGGCAAAAAATATATATTAATGAGTGTTATTGCTGAAATTTAAGAGATTTACATTTACATTACTGGTTGGTTCTCTCTTTTTACAATACGTAAAAGTTTCGTATTAAAACAAGTCAAATCAAGATTTTTGATCCGCTTTATTAAAAAAAAAACACTTAAACAGAACGAACTGATAATAAAGTGACATTAAAATATGGAGACACTTGTATAGTTTATCACACCATAATAATACTTACACTACATAAAAACTAGGCATACTAAACTTAAAGATATGTTCCTGATATTTTCAGATTTCTTTTTCCGGCTTCCGCAACTAATAAATTTTTAAATTATTGTTCAAGCTAAGCCAAGAACTAATGTTTAAACTGGTGATTTCAGTAGTTCTTTTTATAAATAAAATGGTAATTCCTATTAGATAAATTATAGAATGTGGGAGGTAACCCTTTCATGAGGTTTCACGATAGTGGAAAAGCAATTTCGCAATGTCTTGATTTTTTTTTTTTTGGATACAGGAGGGAGAAATGCTGCATGCAGACGTCACTCACAACACCGAAGTGCGAGGGGGTTTTCAGGTACTGTGAGCCTCCTACTCACTAAAACTCCCTCCCAAGGAGTACCGGACCTTAGTCCATACCTCCGCCGTAAAGATTTCACACAATGACGTTTGGGTTTGAATGTTTCCATTCTGTTTTTGCCGCGGGGGCGTTAGCGGGTAAGTATAAGCTTTGGACGCTTATGCTTATGTGGAAGTTGCTCACTGTAGTCGGTGGCACTGCGGAGAAGCGGCTTTTGCGAACTGAGTTGTGGATAGTTGAGTTATGAACTCAAGTATCCAAGGCATTTCCAGATCAGAGTGAATCTGACTGTTTCAGACAAACCATGACGCTCCGGTAACCATTCTCAGAATTTTATTCTGGATGATTTGAAGGGTCTTGATGTGTGTTGCGGCCGCTGTGGCCCTTACAGGGGATGCATAGGTCATCGCTGGCCGGATGATGACTTTGTACATGAGCAATTTATTGTTCATGGACAATTTGGAATTTCTATTTACAAGTGGGAACAGCTTCGAGATGAACATCGAGACTTTTCGTTGTGTTGGACATGGCGGCGCCATGTTAAGCATTTGTCGAGGAAAACCCCGAGGTATTTGGGGGAATCTTGCCAGGGGATTAGACGGTTGTCTAACGATAAGTGTTCGTGAGGTGTGTGTCTCCTCTTGGTAAATAGGACTGTTGAACATTTATCGGGGTTTATAGCCAGACAGGATTTCCTATACCAGCCTTGCAGCTCGACTACGGCGGTCTGAAGTCGTTCGATTATTATCCTCGCCTGAGTGGATCTGCTGAGGATGGTAGTGTCGTCTGCGTACAGTGCGTATGTCACGTTTAGGGGCGCTGTCGGAATGTCTGCGACAAATATATTGTACAGCAGAGGGGAGATAGCACAACCCCGCGGGATACCAGCCGTGGCTGAGTACGTTCTAGATCTGGCTCCCAGATGTTTGACTTGGAACTTCCTCTGTTGCAGGTATGACCTGATTAGCAGAATCAGAGAGAGATAGGATAATTAAATGATAGAAGTTTATTTAGAAGGCCCGCATGCCAAACCCTATCGAAGGCTTGAGCAATGTCAAGAAATATTGCACCAGTTGAATTGTTTTTATTAAATTCTTCGGTGGTGTTTTCCACCACACGAAGGACTTGGTCTGTGGTGCAGTGCTGGTGTCTGAAACCGAATTGCTCGTCTGGGAGGATATGATTTTCAGAGGTGAATGAAGCTAGCCTTTTGTGAATCAATTTTTCAAAACGTCATGTAGTGGTTTTGGGATAAAAAACCATTTAATATTCTCAATATTTTTGTACCTGCTTCTTGAACCTTTTGCACCAAAAAACTTCGTTTCTAATAGTTAATAGGCAATGGAGAACAGCGCAGAGCGCATCTCTGCTGTTGTGACAGTTTTAGGCTTCTCCAGCAGCTTACACGTACACACAGTACAGTAAGAAAGAAAGAAGCTGTTGGAAGAAAACAACTATTCCCCAGACTAATACCACGACGGGAATTGAATTACATCACTCGCTAGCCACCATCACTTCAGTCCTGCTGGGACTTGCGATAAGATGTAGAATCGTCAGAACACCAGAGATGGCACTTTACACTATTCTCCATTGCATATTATGGCAATGCCTGCTTTAACGCCGACTTCTTGGAGTACATGTATGGTATATTGAGGAGTCCTAAAAAGGACAAAACCGGCCTGTGTCTCCTGCTATAAATGTTTAAGAGATTTTGTTAATGACCTCCGGTGCGACCCAAATTTTTTCTTTAAATGCCAATAACTTTTTATCTTTTAATTTAACTATCAAAATTTTGGCTTGCGATATGTGAGAGTCAATCAATGTTGCCGTGTCAGGTATGAAGATGCAAGTTTTTCACAATTTGTTTAATTTTTCAACGTAATCTCCTTTAATATACTTTTTCTGTTTCTGTCATTTCTGCAACCCCTCCAACAATACGCCAGGTCTTCATGTTGGGGAACATAAAATAGTCGCAGGGAGCCAGGTCGGGCGAATACGGTGGGTGCGGCAGCAATTCATAGCGCAGTTCATGCAATTTCACCGCGACAATTCCGGATTAGTGTGCTAGTATGTTATCGTTGTGACACAGCACCTTTGTCTTAGCCAAATGACGCCTTGTCTTCTTCAATTTCGTATCGAATCGGTCCAATAATTCACTGTAGTACTGCCCCGTGATCGTTCTTCCTTTCTGCAAAAAGTCTATGAGGATGTTACCTTGAGAATTCCAAAAAATCGTATCCATGGCCTTTCTTTGTCTTCTTCGGGGCAGATTCACACACACACACACACACACACACACACACACACACACACACACACACACACACACACACACACACACACACACACACACACACACACACACACACACACACACACACACACACACACACACACACACACACACACACACACACACACACACACACACACACACACACACACACACACACACACACACACACACACACACACACACACACACACACACACACACACACACACACACACACACACACACACACACACACACACACACACACACACACACACACACACACACACACACACACACACACACACACACACACACACACACACACACACACACACACACACACACACACACACACACACACACACACACACACACACACACAGACAGATATATATATATATATATATATATATATATATATATATATATATATATATATATATATATATATATATATATATATATATATATATATATATATATAAATTTCAACTGAGCCTGGATTTGGGTTCTAGCGGTCTTAGTTCGCTCACATTTGAAGAAATTTTTGTAAAAGTTCATATCATCATTTCGACGAATTCGCTAAAAGTATCTTATAGCCGTTAATTTGTTAACGAAACAGGAATTTCGCTGACCTAATTTCTCGTATAAAGGGAAAAGCAGCACTTTAAAATCCCTTTTGAGTGCGGAAGTTTGCTTATAATCATAAATATTAAAATTATCTGCTTTGTACACATTTGGTTTAACTGACACTTGTTTCTTTTTTCACGTAACTTTGGGTTGTTTTAAAGTTTCGAGTTTGAGTCATGTAAAGAATCCAAACGTTAATTGACTTGAAGGTAAACGCTTTAACGTAAATTTTTTTCTGTAATATAAACACTTGCTTTGCTGTGTTAAGGCCCAGTTTTGACGAACCATTTATTACCGTGGGATTATATAATCATCAACTTTCAAGTCCTTTTTAAACATGACCCGAAAACTTTATAAAACCGTCGCCTACTTAAACAATAAATTGATGGTAAATCTAAACTAACAATAATAAAAAAATATCATTCTATCATCTGTTTCTCTCTTGGTTTTGTTATCTTGCTCTCTCTCTTTAAGCTAGACACAATTTTTCACATGAATAATCACAGACAGAAACTCATCGAATTGAGAAGTATAAAATTATCTTCCAGGCAAATAAATTGTTTTGCGTTATTGTTTCTCAGTTATAAGAGTTTTCAGCTTGGCATTTAAGGTGTATAATTATATTCACCAAGTAATGGAAAAGTTACAATGACAAAGAGATGTTAAAAGCGAAACCCTAAATGAAAAGGTGAA